>JAFBJT010106430.1:6048-29006 GCA_016785325.1 Chascanopsetta lugubris
GTGGGGGGAGCCCTGTGATGGAGCCCTGACGTCGGAGAGCACAACACAACGTAAACAGAAAAAGGTGGGTTTGAGATCACAGGACGTCACATGACACGCTGACGTGTCGGGGATTCAACACAGGAAATGTTGTGTTTGGGTGGAGGCTGACGGAGTCGTGATGTAAGTGTGAAGGCCTCAGTCAAGGTACAGGTGGGCGGGTCAGCTCAGGCATCAGCCAATCGTTTTGTTTGGGCTGAATCTTCAGCGCTGGAACGTGCAGTTCAATTCCCAGCCTCACCATTCATCCACATATGGAAAAAAAATGTATGCTAAATTGAATTTGACAATTGAATGGAACAATGAATGAGATTTTTACAGTGTCATGGAAGAGCTACACACACCCGACTCCTTAGTAACTGTATTGATTGATGGCCACCAGTGTGTAGAGAGGATTGCAAGATAAGAAAAATGACAGACTACACCTTTAATGAGAGCAGGCTCGGGGTGTGAAACAACAAAGGTTGACATTGCAATACTGTGCAAAGGTTTGGGGTGGGAATGGAGACATACACTGTAGTTAGAATGCTTGGTGTGGTTACATTAATGATCTAAAATCATTTTATTATTCCATTTTTATGCTTGGATTTTCTGAATTACATTTTATCAAGCATTTCGAATCTTTTAAATCACATTATACAGCAAACGCTGTACATTTTTAATATCATTGATACTTAATTTGATCGTTATAATAATATTTATAGCCATAATGTATCTTAAAAAGTCTATACTGCATTGCTTCACACCTGCCTAATACATATGCGCGGTATATAAATATATATAATCATGATCTCATATGAATTCAGAGAGGATCTGACTCGCAGCATAAATGTAAATAATCACATCAGTACTTCATCCACAGAGCCCCCCGGGCTGCTGCTGCCCTCACACGCACTTGGGATCTGTGGAAGAGAGGAGGAAGAAAAACACACACAAATATTTATTTCTTCTCCTCCGCAGTTTTATGCAAAGAGCCAAAGATTGTGTCCCAGGCGCCGAACTTATGTTCCATGCCCTCTGAGGTCGTGATGAGAGTGAGCAATGGAGGAGCTGATGGAATGTTGAGGCAGGTCTGTGAAGAAATACATCAGCTCCACAAACGACTCCTTTTTTCCCCCCTCACTCTAAAGAAAATCCCCATAAATTCAAAATGCACATAGTGGAGCTCAGACTCTTAAAGAGGCAGATGTGCCTGTAATCTCAGGTGTGTAGGTGTCATGGGTCATTCACTCATCCTCCATCACAGACCCGAGAGCAATCATCCTCCACTGATCCGCTCGTAATGAAAAGACATGGTAGGCGTGTAGAGATAAGGAGGAGATGCACCGCAAGAGCCAAGAGCGCGACGCCTCTTTGATATCAGTATTCATTCAATTCTAATAATGGAGACGTTTTCCCGTGAGGAGACGAGTGTGATGATTTAAGGCGTGTGAAGAAAGAGGAAGTGCGCGGCCGCGGGGTCGGATGAGAGGAGGACGTTTCAGGATGCTACGTCCAAATACTGTTCTGTGTGTCTGTTGTGATGAGAACGGACACGTGACCACACAGAGTGACGCTGACTGGAACTGTGCGCTATACCACAGTTTCTGCACCGGACTCAGAGGTTGGAAGGCATTAAAGGTGCAGTGTGTCAGATTACATTAGAATGTATTTACTTTTTAAATAGGTGGAAGTGGAGTATACAATTAATAAACTGACATTGCACTGATGACCACTAAATGACCTGAATGCTCAAAGTGCTCTTTACTCCTGAATGAGCCCTCTCATTCGCACAACTACGCAGACTCACTGTCAAGTTGAACATCTTGAACTCACCCAGCTGCATCGTTTGCATCATTTATCTTCAGTTCTGCAATTTGCGTCATTCTGCTCTTTACATTCATGAAATCCACCCTTCTGTCTGAATATGGTTCCATACTGACGGAAGGAATTCCAGATAAATACCCTTAAATGAAATGAATTGATTTCCATACTGTTGTTTATGACCCACTGCACTGTAAAGACATACAGGTGCATGTTAGTGCAGCACACGTCACGATGCAAACAGCCCATGTGCTTAAAGAGCAACGACCAACATGAGAAGCCATTCATTTTCCAGCTGAGTGGTGCAGTTAGACCTCTGACAGGCCAGTCATCCACATGGTTAGAGACAGGCGGCGAGGAGGAGCGGAGCACGCCACTGGGTGAGTTGGTGGTGGTGGTGGTGGTGGGGGTGGGGGGGGGGGGGCCCTCTTCGGGGGTTCAGGGAGACAGAGAGAGAGAGTGGGAGAGAGGAGACCTCGACTGAAGGGTTAATGAAATCCAGAAATCCTTTAGGGCAGATTACTCATCTCCCGACAAGATTGCTCCGTCACCCACGCCAACCCTCCATCAACCAACCCCCCCCCCCCCCCCCCCCCCCCCCCCCCCCCCCCCCCCCCCCCCCCCCCCCCACCCCACCCGGCCCCCCCGCCCTCCCCCCCCCCCCCCCCCCCCCCACACCCCCCACCGGAATCGCCTCCCTCCTGTTGCCTCTCACCACCGCCAATCATGACTGATTACTGTGTCTGTGTTCGCAGCCTGCAGGTTCCCGGTCTTTCGGCGTTTTGTCAAAAACTCGGCGTGAATGAGAATCGTCTGGGAGCCGGTGCTGCCAGTGAGGATTCAGGAGATGGAGTCAGCTCCGTGATGAGGTTGTGCAGAGGAGAGCGATGTGACAGAGTTATTCCTGGCTGCGGCAGTTTTCCTTCAGGTGCAACTTCAGAGATTTGAGATGAACTTTGAGGAAAGTTTGTAAACGTCACTGAGATGAGGCCTGAATTGTTTCCGTGATGGATCCATTTGACCTGATTAATGGATTTGATTCTAATTGCGCAGTGTGTTAATACATTGTACCGATCCTCCCACTCAACAATCTAATCAGCCTTTACTTTCTTATTATTTTTCAATTGCATGGTGATCATCAGTGCATTTAAACCAAGAGTGGCACTAAGCAGAGGACATGTCTTATTATAAGGCCTAATATCTACATTTTTTTTCCAAGATCCATGAATTAATGTATGTCCGCAAAAAGACAAAAAAAAAATTCACATGTGTGGCTTAAGGATATTCAATAAAAATCCTTCAATTATTAAGGAGACAAATTGATTTTGATTTTTCATTTTTAAAGTAATTGAAATTAAATCTGGATGTTTCCTTGGTTGGCTTCACCTACAAATTATAAAATAAAAAGAATAAAAAAATCAGTAAACATACCCTCTGACCCTCAAAAATAATAAAATAAATAAAATCAGCCATGAAATATCTACCTTACTAAATAATTCAACCATATAAAAACATTTTGCATTCAAGATTCTTAATAAGAATATTAAGTAATATCTAAAAAGAAGATCACATTGACATTAAGTCAGGTTTGGGATGTGAGGGTACATAAATGAAGCGCTCCCTCAGCAGTGAGGTGGGGTATATAAACCCCGCCCTCCTCTGTGTGATTGAAGTTGCTGCTTCACGTGGGGCCTTCACTCTCTGTGCTGCTCCAGGTGTTTTCATTCGAACTAATTTAGTGTCTCTATTCCTCACACACACATAAACACATGTATTCATCCACCATCGGGCCCAAACAGCTTCTTCAGACCAGAGGCTGCTGGTTTCTGTCCCATGGATTCACTTCAACATGATACTGAGCTGCAGTTTGACACAGTGAGTATTATCTGCTGCTGGTGAACACTGACTGAACGTGGTGGCTCTGCTCTGTGGTTCCTTTCTAATGTTTGCTATCGAGATTGTTGGAGAAGCTGAAGCCTTCAACTGCTGAAGCTACTGTTAGCATCTGTTGCTGCTAACTGCGGCTAAGTTCTGTTGTTGTAGCTGCTAACTGTGGCTAAGTTCTGTTGTTGTAGCTGCTAACTGTGGCTAAGTTCTGTTGTTGTAGCTGCTAACTGCGGCTAAGTTTTGTTGTTGCTAGTTTGAGCTGCTTCTCACTGTTTGTTGACTTGTTGTTTGTCTGTGTTCATGTCACAGGGTAAAACTATTATTGACTTTTTCAGAAGTAAAGTTTATATTCTCTCATACTTTGACAAGAACACAACGGCAGCCATTTTGATATGTGGGCCTCAGCATTCCAACAATGACTTAGCATCATTGGTGCCGGGTGTGACACAGTGCAGTCAGCCATGTTATATATTACTCCTGTGTTAACTACTGTAACAAGCCTCTTGCATCCCCACTGCCATTTATAGTATTTTAAATCAGTTGTGGATCCTCTTTTTTGAGGCCGCCATGTTGGAACGCTGTGTATTTACAGTAGCCCAGAATGTACAAACTGCTGCAGAATTTCTTCAGTGGGACAAATGTAGAAAAACACTGATGTAGATGATTTAAAGGTGTAGTCCATGAGTTTTTTATTTGTTAAAATCCTCTTTACATCTTGACGTTGGTCAATAAATGATAAGATAAAAGAAAATACTCAGACGAAGTTACTGGCGAGTCAAGGGTATCAACAGAGCTGTCCTCCTGCCGCTGTCTCCTCCACTCCGCTTTTGGCAACAGTGAAGCAATGAAGATTCATATGCTCACTTATCCAGAATCCTTGACTGCACCTTTAACTAATTCATACTTCCGTTAGGATTTAGTGGGGCCTTCACTCACTCTAACGTCTGGTCCTTTTTATTTCTGTTTGGTATAAAGTCTCTCTCTCTGGGTCTGTGATGACAGCCTGATTATCTTGTACGATGCACAGTTGATATGTTCTGTCTGTGTTTGGTCTCGCTCTACCAGCTGGACGTCTAACAACTTGGAACCCCCCCCACCCCCCTCCCTCTTTATTCAGATGGAATTCTGATGCTTATCATTTGGCCGTCCGCGTTAACATCTGTGTACACTTCACGGTCTTGATGTCATCGATGCTCCTTCATGTCTCAACAGATGTTTCCTATGATTACCAGCCAACAGGTCCATGCTGTTGCTGTTATCTGTGAGTGCACTGTACTTCAGATTCGCCTCAGGTTTCAAACGTCTGACCTAAATTTTAATCGAGGTCGTGTCCGAGCTGTTACAGCTCCATTTGATCAGAGGCAGCTGGCTGAGTTACAGTGTTGTGTTGGATGTCTGGCCCAAGGACTCTCAGGTCAGGGCAGTCATTTATTTTATGTAGACTCTACATTGTAGAGCATTGTTCAAAACTATTGTGACGACCGCCATACATGTTACATGTTACGCTTATACATGCTTTTTTGTTGTATTGTGTATGTCCTCAAACGAGGAAATAGGTCTCCTTTAATTCTCCATTAATGCTTTGTAAAATTATTCATATTCCTCAGATCATTTTACATCTTGCCTTTTGGTATTTCGGAGGGTCCCAAAAATGAAGTTAAAGGACAAGAATTTCCAGTTTAGTATCTTCAGTTTCAGTTTATGAATAGTTTGTCTTTTGGAAAAAAAAAACCTGAAATATAAAAAGAAACTAAAAGGAGGACGGCAGCAGGACTCGCCCTGCCCTCTCTGCTCTGCACACCAGTGGTTTGTCTGACCCCGCGTTATAAAAGTTTATTCGGTTGACTCTTCTGAGACCAGTGTGAGCTTGCTGTGAAAAGGCCTCTGGAAGTGCAGCCCCATGGGGAATGCTGATGGCAAGGTTGAGAGAGTTCCCTCCATGCTTCAAGGACAACTCAGCATAGTTCCACTACACTGAACCGACATCCAGACATGAGGAAAGTTGATTTTTTTTGTCCCCCTTGTTTTTGTATGCAACCTCCCAAACAGCTCACATTTTTAGGGGGGCAGATGAAGGAATGAATTATTCATGAGGCCTAACTCTGCATGTTTCAGCCCATAATGGATCATTTCACAGCCGTCCCGTTACCATGAACTGTGTCATGCTCCTCAAGGGTGAGACACATAACTGCACTTTTGAGGCTTGGCGCACATGAACTGAGTGAGAGGATACAGCCAAGGTCAAACATCCCCACAAGCTCTCTTTGTTTGACTTCTTTGACTTACAAAACTAAATAGCATGATGCAGAATTTACATTCGACCATTAAACCAAACTGGTACATTTCTGTTAACATGGTGGAGATGCTGGTTTTACTGACTCTACATGCCTCAGGGCATCAATGTGCATATCTCTCCAGTTTCTATGTATAACTATCACATACACTCATGTACAATTACATGTTAAAGCCTGAAAGCCTTTAATGATACCACTTATTCCACCTTGGTTGAGACGTTTCATCCACTTCAGTACATGTACCACAGACTTTTCTCACTTCATACACTCTGTTCTAACAAAGCTACTGGAAACATGCTTATTATCCTTTTTCACTATTTCATGGAATTCAGTCATCATGGAGTCACTGAGATAAACCTGGTAAACATCAGATGCTACTTAAACTTCTGTAGGCTAAAACACAGGAACTTTTCTACAAACAGGTTTTAGTAACATTATACTGAGAATTTTTTTTGCATTTTCATTTATCTAATGCTCTGGTGAAGGAAAATATATATTCATTATCTATGATTAGAACGTAAAAATGCATTTTTAGGGACTTTCATAAAATAAAATTTAAGATGATGATCTAATTTCAAGCAGTGAGACTTAGCCATTTCTTTATCTGCTGTCGCTCTTCCATTCTTCCCTCAGCTTTTCCTCCTCCTCTTTTTGTCCTCCTCTCTCTTTGTTGAGTTTTGCTCCTCAGAGCCTCTTGTTTTGCTGAGCTGAGGCCAGACGATTGATGTGATGTTTGCAATTCACAGCCTCATTTATTTACTCGTGCCATGTCCATGAGTCAGTGGACATGTTTCTCCTCCGCCTGTTTTCACCCCCTGTTATTTTGACCTTCGGGCGCTACACAAACAGGAGGATGGAAAATGCATTTTGCCTGTTTGTTCACAAAATGTCTTTTTCCCTTTTTTCCTCAAATGGACAAGTTCAGCACCTCTTCTCATGCAGTTAGATGGGGGGTATTGCAGCTTCATCTTGCAACTAAACCACCAGATGTCTCTAAATCCTACACCTTGTGTATTTAAGAGTACCGCCCCAATGAGCAGCTTTTTAAACTGTGTGCAGTAGTAAAGGGACAGAAACCTGTTTGCCAGCTGCACCAGCTCCAGTCAGTCTTATCAACAGCCACCCAGGGAGTCATTGGCTCCATATGGGACACAGGTTTCCAGTCAGGTCGTCCACGATGTCCACCAGGAACTGGAAGTCGTTGACGTTGTACATGTGGATCTCCTCGGGTTGGGAGGCGATGGTCCTCAGCTCGTTCTCATCAGCGTTTTTCACACCTGAGAGGAGACACGCTCTTTAATAATCCCACCTCCTCCATCCTCCTTCAAACCTCTTCTCACTCACCGATGGCGTAGAGCTCGATGTCGTTGTCCTTCAGGTTCTGAGACTTGACGATGATCTCGTCCTGGGACTTTCCGTCAGTGATCAGGATTCCGATTTTGCGGGAGTCCTCTCGCATCCCCACCTCGGTTTTGAAGTTGTTCTCCAGGATGAAGCTCAGAGCCAAACCTGCCCCGCGGGAGGAAAGAGGATTTAGAAAGGAAGCCAGAGTGGTGTGAGTGGATGAAGGTGGGGCGGGCTCACCCGTCATGGTGTTTCCCCCTTTGTACGGCAGGTTGGACACGGCGTCCAGCAGCGACTCCTTGGTGGGGTGGGCGTTCAGGTGCCACTCGGTCTTTGGGTCTCCACTGTACTGAGCCAGAGCTGCAGGGGACCCACACAGCATGAGCACACTGAGGATGAGCTCCGCCTCCGGCTCATTGCCATGACTCAGGAGCAGCTCCTCTCCACTACACCCCCATGTTTTTACAGTGGCTCAGAATGGACAAACTAAACTCCGTGTTGGCTCGTTTACATGATGCGTTTGCTGCAGATTTGAAAGGGCAGGGCTGAGATGAGATGTATATTAAAGGTGCGGTGCGTGAGATGTGGTGACCTCTAGAGGTGAAGTGTCATGTTGTATCATCAGCTCACCCTCACTCTTCCGAACATGAGCAGAACCTGTGCTCCACTTTGGTTGTTGTTAAAACTCAAGAGATGTTTAATATGTCCACTGTGAGCTACTGTACAAACATGGCCGCCCCCAAGGAGTGGAGGAGTGAGACAACATTACCAATCTGGACCCGATCAGGCCCGATGTTGAAGACGCTGACCATGCGAGCGATGAAGTTGCGAATGGTTTTGAAGTTGATGCGACCGATGCTCCAGGACCCGTCCACCAGCAGCACCAGGTCAGCCTTCGCTGACGTCTTACACTGAGTGTCTGCAGAGAGAGAGAGATGGTGAGGGGGACAACCACGTGTGTTCCATCAGTTATACATTGGTGTGTGTGTGTGTGTGTGTGTGTGTGGAGGGGAAGGGGGCTGCACATCAGAGAGAAGTAAGGAACAGAGGAAAATCTCAGAATAGATTTGTACAGGAGAGTTTTACAAAGTATTACATAACATTATTCACGCTCATAACACATTGTGTAACAGCTGCCATCTCTGGATTCACATCTCTCTCTCTCTCTCTCTCTCTCTCTCTCTCTCTCTCTGCAGGTCTTCCTCCTCAGCTCTGGGCGGCGGTGGCGTTGCAGCCCTGTGGGGTTTGCAGCTCGTCCTCGTGGTCCTCCTCTGACACGGTGATATACGAGGCCCGCTGCCTAAACTTATGGCGCATTCCTGCCCTCGGCACCTGTGGAGGTGAAAACACGGCCACCGCTCCACGTGTCGGGGATGACACGCTGGGCGGACGCTGGGCGGGTTCAGAACCCCGTGCCCCCTGCGTGTGCAAGTGGAAACAGGTTAGGAGCCGGTGGAGGTGGAGGCTGCAGAAACACATGCCTGAAAGAACCGCGACTCCGTTTGAGTTGTACCGCCGGCGCTCAACAGCAGGCTGATGTGTCCCCGCCACGCTCATTAATAAAAACACGTGTCATAAACAGAGAGCGCTAAGACGCCGCAGCCGTCGCCTGGGTCCAATGACTCGGCGTGAAAACATCTGAGCAAATAAATATCTGGCTCCGTGAGACCGCGGGGAACACATAACTCACCGGTGTCCCGCTAAATCCTGCGGCCATTCTAAACCGCCGTTGCTCTTGGCGCTCACCACGGCAGATGACACTTTAAACCCCGAAGTAAAAAAAGCACTTTACTCCAGAAAATATGTGTTTACTTGGAGAACGTGAACCCGCTTTAAAAATCCATCACGGGGGGAGGGGGGGGGGGGTCTGACTCAGCTGAGCGTCGTCAGCTCTGTTGATAATCCATCTGAAACCCTGAATCATCGCCGAGCGGTGGAAGAACGTCGGTGACATTTTGACCGACGCCAAGTTTACAGAAAACGTTGGAAAGTTGAGCGACAAAGTTCATACTTGTCATTTGGAATAAACAATCGCAGACCTGACTTTTTAAGACACCTTGGACGTGATGTGCTGAGGATGAGATCATAACCGGCGCTGAGCTCACTCCTCAAAGCAGAGCAGCAGACGCGCTGACACGGGGGTTTGACTTCAGAGTATTTGAGGAGAAGATATAAATGATCTCTCGCTGATCATAAAAATCCTTTGGGGAAAAATAAGCCTCAGAAAACGCTTGTTCTTTGAAAACTTTCTGAGGAAGGCGCCCGCCTGTGGAATTTGTCAGAACTAGCGTTACAGGACTTCCTGTCCGGGTCAAACACTTCCTCTGGAGAAACACCACCATCGCTCAGGAACATCAAACATAACAAGCTTGAACACGCGTCAGAAAACATCAACCTTTGGAAGATCTGTTTTCCCCCGATGGAAAAAAGATCTCACCCCGGGAGGTGGAGGAGGAAACTATCGGATCACGCAATTTGTACAGTTAGCGTCGGCACGTCGGCGCTCGTCGGCCTCATCGCGTGTCACCTTCCCGCGGATCAGACCGAGGGAGGGGCCACGACACGAGTCCGAATAATTAAACTCATCTGTCAAACTCCACTCCACCGTTCCAGCGCCTCAGAGACACCGATTCCTCCCGACAACATCATTCAACCCTCTGTGTGGGTTCGGGTCAGAACCTCGCAGAGCGCGCCGCCCGCGAGGCCGAGTCAGTCGGGCTCATCGGCTTTTACCGGGAGGGTCGAGAGGAGGAGGGTCCGGAGCGTCGGAGAGCGTGGTCCTCTCCTCGCCGTTCAGAGGCAAACTCTGACCGTCGTCGAACATCCCGATCACGTTCACCAAGTACTTGGTTTCTGCCCTGAGGGGAAATCACAGACACGTCAGACCGATTCTGCCCCAGACGATGAGACGTGGAAATCATCCAGAGACGAGACTCAGCAGCTGAGGAGGATTCTGTTCAACTGTTTGAGCTTTTCTGAAAGTTTCAGCAAAAACAAAATTATCTTTGAGGAAAAGTCTATTTCCTCTTTGGGTTTGGTCTTGAGTTAAAGACAAACGTGGGCTGAGTCCAGTTTAAAGGTGCAGTGTGTGAGATGTGCTGACCTCTAGAGGTGAAGTGTTGTATCATCAGCTCACTCTCCTGAACATGAGGAGAAGCTGAGCTCCACTTCAGTCGTTGACTGAAGTCTACAGATGCTTAGTTTGTCCACTTTGACTACTGTAACAACATGGCCGCCCCCGTAGAGAGGAGCCACTCCTCATGTCAATAAACATTAAATGGCTCATTTCAGGGTCATGGGGAAAAAATAAAATATTTATATGATTATAAATTCATGAAAATGTTGGTATGTAATTGTTTTGTGATCTTTTTAGAAGTGAGAAAAATGACCAAAATCGTAGACACTGCACCTTTAAGACCCAGTTTTAATGTTGTGTCACGTTGACTCGTTCCTCTTCTGGAGAGTTCTGGAGTCAAAGCCTGGAGAGGAAGAGTGAGGTTTTACCTGAGTTCTTCTAGAACCACTGTGTTGTCGTAGGGGCCCACCAGCAGCTCCCCCAGGTCAATGTCGTCCCCGATGGGGTGGAATGTGACTTTATAGCCCCGGACGTCTCCGGGGGCCGGATCCCAGGTGACTCTGAAACTGTTCCTGGTGGGCTCGGAGGTCTGCAGGTTCTGAGGGCTCTTGTAGGGCGACACTGAAATGGAAGAACCCGGGGGAGGGACTTCAGAACAAACTCGCACAAAAAGAGTTTTACAGAATCAATGAATGAATAAAAAGCAGCATATTGAAGAGGAAACGTTGGCAGAAGGTTTGAAAGAACAGCCGCACCACGTACGAGCCAGTTTCTCATTAGTCCATAATACAATTCCTTGGACCCCGTGTGTTTTGTTAAAAGCCCCGTGTCATGCGTGTGTTAGTAACGCGAGCGTGTGATGGAGCGTGTGTTTGACTTTAGCGGCGCTGCTCCTCTGCAGCGAAGCAGCGCCTGTGACAAACACTCATCTTAACAAGTCATTTCAACTCATGTCGCCTTTCAAACTTGAAGACTCTTGGTGGAATGGAGGAGGAAACGTCCCGGTTTGACCGATTTCTGAACAACAGACTCATTTACTGAGGAGCGCGGCGGCGCGTCCGGCGCCCAACCACTTTCCTGAGGCTCGTCCAAAACGGACGACTTCAAGAGAATCTGCAAAGCGACGTTTCACCATCCTGAATGCGCTGAATACGTTTCAAACAGACGGATCAAATCTCAACCTCTGTCTTAACCCAAATGTGAAACCCACCCACAACAGCCCCCGTGCACACGCCCGTCAGGTCTTCAACAGTTTTCATGCAGACAGCCACATTCCTTGATACGATGAAATAGATGTTTTTTGTCTCCGTGGAGACACGACCTAAAAGATTCCCACGGTGTAATACCACTGACGTCCACCGATCAAACTGAACTGGACTGACTTCTCTGACTCTAACTGCAGATTATTGATGAAGTTTTGAATGTTGATTGATCATTTCATTCCACCAGCAGCGCAGAGTTTTAAAGGTGGCGCTTCAAAGCTCTCGGTTAAGACGGACGTGTGGAGTGTCTCTCAGAGGGTTGAATTATGGACCAACGTACGTGTCGTTCCTACTCCTTGCCTTGCTTTTCCTTCCCCGCGCTTGTAGATGGGGTGGACGCTGATGTTGTACGTGGTCACGGGCTGCAGGCGCCTCATGACGCTGGAGGTGGAGGCGGCGGCCACTTTCAGGGCCACCTCCTTGCCCCCGCCGCTCGGGACGTACTTCAGCCGGTAGCTGACCACTTTGCCCGGCGCCGGCGTCCAGGAGACTTTCATGGTTCGCTCCGTCTCTTCAGACACGGTCAGAGATTTTCCTGCAGCAGAGGCTGAAAACGAAGAGCAGCTCAGGATTACACTCGGAATTCACTTTCATCGAAAGCTGAGTGGCTCTCAGAATTATAAGCTCTTATACACATATGCCTTCAACACCACAATTGGACAAATTCAAAATAATAACAATAAAAGCAAGTCACACGACGGGGACGAGAACAGAAAACCCAAGTGGAAAATATTCAAACAGCTCTGAGGATAAAGGTTGAGGCTGAAGTGGAACCAAAGTGAAAGGTCTGCGCTGAGATTCCATCGGACCCTTTATTTCAGAGCAGCTCAGGGGGATAATTACTACTTTGACAAAAGTCCATTTGGAAAATAAACGGTGGTTTAAAGAATATTTGTCTGAGGTCAAGAGAGAAAATCTACACTTTCCCCTTCACCTTTTCTCTGTTTTGTTTCATGATGAATAAAATATAAGAATGATTTCTAATTCAAACCCTGAGAACCATCATCCATCTATTTACCAGCAGAGTTCCCTTTGTCAAATACTGGTCGTTTACAAAATCTGAATCAATGAAAGAAGCTCCTCCCACATTCAGGAATTAGGCTTTGACCCAGAAAACTTTAATTGGCGGCAGAGGAAACATTCACCGCATTTTCCTTTTCCCCTCCGAGGAACCAAACCCCAATAAAATGAAATGAACTTCTTCCAACGAAGCTGCGAGCGATTTAAGGAGCGAAGGCGGTAAATGGGAATAATATGTTTGTTGAATGTTCCTGAGGAAAGCTGATTCCACTCGGTGGAAAGAGAGCGGAGAAATGATGGAGGAGGCTTCAGACCAGGCGGAGCGGCCGCATGTGAGAGCGTTTGATTTCCCACGAGTGTTGAAAGAGAGAGGAATGTGTCGAGATGTTCGGCGCGTGTCTCACTCCTCTGGTGAGGACTGTTACACGACGGTCAGGTCACGTGACGAGCGGCGCCACGCTGACCTTTCACCCCACCGTCCGGCTTCCGAAGGCATTCTCATGAAGATCTGGGTCAGAGAAAGGTCTCATTTGGAGAAGTGTCTCCAACATGTTCTGAATCGAGCTTTGACTGTCTTTGCTTTCCTCATAATCACAACAGTTGCTTTTCTGCCAAATGTCTAAAGACGGAAACAGAGGGAAAAGATTCCAACTGTCGTTTCACATCTCCTCCGAGCTGCAGAGATAAAAAGGTTCAAGGTCACGAGCACCTGAGAGACTCATCAACTTCAAACAATGAGAGAAGCATTTTTTAAGTTTTCTCTTTTGGACTTGTGTCAAACATCTGGCCCACGGGCCAAAACCGGCCCCACCCAGGATTCAGTCTGGCCCGGTGAAAGGACTGAAGTACAAACATTACAGGAACCACGAAAGCGCTGCTTTTATATTTGAAATCAAGTGATTTTGAAAGTCGAAGTGATAAAGTTTGTTGGAGAGGGAGAGTGCCCCCTCTATGGGCCACATGTGGAAGTATGAGAGAGCTTCATTGGCTTGCGAGCAGCAGGAAGAATGTAGCCCCGCCTCCGACACTGTTTCCTGCTCTTATAAAACATCCTGCGCAACGATCTGGACACATGGGATTTGTGAACCCCCGAGTTTGCCTTTCTTACCGTCGGTGGTTTCCTGTCCGTTCAGAGGTTCGCTCTCCTTGTGGTCGTAGACGGAGACCACCGTCACCTGGTACAGCGTCTCCGGGCTGAGGCCGTCCAGGACCGCCCGGGTCACGTGTCCCGGGACGCTCGTCTCTCCGGTTTCCCTGGAGAACAGCGACTTCCAGCTGACTTTGTAGTTCCTCACGCTCCCGGGCGCCGCCGTCCACGAGGCCACAAAGCTGCTGTCGGTCACGTGGCTGGTGACCAGGTCTTTGGGAGGACCTCCGTCTGAAGACAGGGAGGAAACGCAGGGATGAGACCGACGTGCAGGTGACCGCGCAGCCACAGGGGGCCGCTATAAACAACCAGTGCTGCTGTTTGTCAGGATCTTATCTCAACTCCCTGAACGACAAAAGACCAGAATCGAACACAACCCCCTCCACCTCTGAGACTAGAAGCAAACATGAAAACCTGAGGAGATGGATGATGAAGAGGAGGAGGAGGAGGACAGAAGATAGAGGCTCAGGATCTAATCTGATGCCTCCTCAGACTGAAGGTGACAGCAGGAACAGAGGAGGTGCCGAAAGGCCGCGGGAGCCAAGTTTCCCCAACACGATAATTACGACAGTAAATCAGCTCCGACCTCACAATCAGGAGGAGCCGCGAGAAATAAATCACAAATCACTTCTGCCAGTCCCAACACATCTGCCCAGGAATGGATCCCCAAAGCTTTGCGCTTCTGGTCCAGACTCAAAGAACAAGAGTCACGATACTTGAAGAAGTGAAGAGCGAGGAGTCGTCAGCTCTGAAAGACACAGTTGTTCTTTTCCAAACTTCAAATGCTCACAAACCACCTGAAGTTGAATTTGAGCGTTTGGGTAAAAACCTCTCTTTTCCATCGCAGGAACTCTGAAAAACCTCGGGCGTGTTTCCACTGAAATGACTCAGGTAATAAACTGTCCCAGAACTTTTCAGATGCCCGGGAACTTTTGAGGGGCGGGGCCTGTGCGCTGAAGAACTCGGATCGGTGGAACACACTTCCGCTCACTCACGATCCAGCGTGGCCGCTAAGGTGCTGATTTCTTTTCTACGAGCTTTTCTTTTTCCCGGAGCAAAAGAAGAGAATGTGTGAAGTGGGCGGAGCCTGAGGTGCAGGTTTATATTTACAGGGGAGGAAGTTCAGCAGGACTCTGAGTCGACGACTCCAAACCAACAAGAAGTTCCTGGGAACGTTGGTGGAGAAGAGGCTCGTGTGCTGTTTTATGGTTCTTGGTTCAGAACCCACAACCTTCCCTCTGATTGACAGGTGACCAGATATTCTACCACATGAAGCGGATTCAAACAGGCAAACGAGCTGTAAGAGATACCGCCATCTGCTGCTGAAAAACTACACGTCGCCCCTTTAAAGTCCACGTGAGAAGCCAGACAGTGTCTTGTTCCTTGGACGTGAGCTGGAGGAGGAGGCGGAGTCTGAGTCTCAGTGGAAAACAGTCTCTGCCAGCGACTTTGTGTAAACTTGGCCACTCGACACGTTCCATCTATCGCCAGACATTTAAAGCACCTCCACTCTCAGAGTGAACGCTGCTCTCTAACGGGTGGCCCAGATGTGGCCCGCTGTTATTGGTTCCACTCCACATCACAAGGCAAACTCTGTGTGGCTCATTGAGCAAGGCAGCAGCACTCTGGTCGACTCCAGCAGAGAACCATTCAGTCTCAGCCTCATTTACACAGGCAACAATATATGTGACATACATGTCATCTCGTTATGACTCGAGGATATATTTGGTGCAGGTTCTCTCCACTAGAGGGCACAATGCTGCACCTCCCTGAGCATATGCCTTGAATGCATGAGGTCATGGGTTCGATTCCCTCACTCTCCACCCAGCCTCGGAAAGTGTCTGCAGAAAGCACATCTTTTTTTCATTCCTGCTCTGTAGAAGATTTAAAATGTGACCGATCCATCTGAGGACGAAATGTCCGGCTCCCTCCTCGGTGTTTGTGAGGTTTTCCATCTCCTCTGCTCTGAAGCCACGATCAGGAAGTCCTGGCTCACCTCAGCTTTTTGGGGTTCGTCCAAATGAGACAAAAGGACTTCAAAAGAAGACGCCCTTTCTTTCCACCTCCACCGCGGATGAGTGCAGAGAGGACGAACCACACTGAGCTCCTGGACAGAACCAGAACAAAGCAACATTTACACCGGCCCCATGTTTACCAGAAACCTGGCTGACCTGCCGCCCGACGGCAGGTTTTCCACCTTAGCTCCTGTGAGTCAGGTGGTAAATAGAAATCATCTTGAGCACAAATGAGGCTGAACATGAGTGAGGAGGGTCTGAACAATAAGAGCGTGAGATCACTGCTTTCAACGAGGGAACGTCCTCGCTGGGTTTCTGCTGCAGATCTGAACGGGTTGAGGACAAACGGAGGAAACACGGCCCCTCCTGCCAGCTGACGTCCTGACGTGGGCTTCACGCCTCCTCGCAACCAACCAGACCGTGAAGGCGGCGCGGCTCAGGCCTCCGGGCCATCAAACACGCGCATTGCGCCGACTCCGTGGCGCTGCCACCAGGGGGCTGCTGCGGGCCGAGACCCACAGGCCCGGGACAGCGCTCTTCAATTCCAGGCAAGCCCCCACAAGGTGGAAGGATTTCACAGCAGGAAGAGGAAGGAGGGGACTCACGCAACCAGAGGAGGGAGGAGGAGGAGGATAACCAAAAGAGACACAAAAGGAGGGAGACTCTGGAAAGACGGGGGGGTGAGATGGAGAGGTATGCAGACTCATGGAGACAGACACCGAGACCGAGAGGAGGACAGAGACAGAGAGACAGAGAGAGAGAGAGAGAGAGAGAGAGAGAAAGAGAGACAGAGAGAGAGAGAGACAGAGACAGAGAGACAGAGAGAGAGACAGAGAGAGAGAGAGAGACAGAGAGAGAGAGACAGAGAGAGACAGAGACAGACAGACACAGACAGAGAGAGAGAGAGAGAGAGAGAGAGAGAGACAGAGACAGAGAGAGAGAGAGAGAGACAGAGAGAGAGACAGAGAGAGAGAGAGACAGAGAGAGAGAGAGACATGGACACAGACAGAGAGAGAGAGACACAGACACAGACAGAGAGAGAGAGAGAGACACAGACACAGACAGAGAGAGAGAGAGAGAGAGAGACAGAGAGACAGAGATAGAGAGAGAGACAGAGAGAGACAGAGAGAGAGAGAGAGAGAGACAGACACAGACAGAGAGAGAGAGAGAGAGACACAGACACAGACACAGACAGAGAGAGAGAGAGAGAGAGAGACAGAGAGAGAGAAGAGAGAGAGAGAGACACAGACACAGACACAGACAGAGAGAGAGAGAGAGAGAGAGACAGAGAGAGAGAGAGACACACACAGACACAGACAGAGAGAGAGAGAGAGAGAGAGACACACAGACACAGACAGAGAGAGAGAGAGAGAGAGACACAGACACAGACACAGAGAGAGAGAGACAGAGAGAGACAGAGACAGAGAGAGACAGAGAGAGAGAGAGAGAGAGAGAGAGAGAGAGGAATGAGTCAGATTCTCCTGCTCCTCCTCAAACCTCCAGCTCTGCTCGGAGCTCGCTCACATTCCTGTCCGGTCTTGCTGCTTCTCATCTTCACCTCTCAGACTGATCCTGCTGCTGTGTCCACCACCATCACTGCTGCTGCTGCTGCTGCTGCAGCGCGGGGCTCAAACAACAACCGCAGCAGCAGCAGCAGCAGCAGCAGCAGCAGCAGCAGCAGCAGCTGCAGCAGCAGCAGCAGCAGCAGCAGCAGCAGCAGCAGGGACCACAGGAGACTCAAATAACAACAATATTCGTTTATCTTTATCTTTTAGTTTGAGTAAATCCTGATTTAAAAAGACAACCATCAGGCCAACAGTGAGAGGAGTACTTTCATCAAACACTGAAGGTTTAAAAGTGAAATAATAACCGTTGAAACGATTACCCAGGTAAATGCAGTGGAAACACAGCCAGTGTTTTTCAAAGTTCCTGGTAAATGAGAAAAGTTCCTGCAGGTGGAAAAGAGGCTAAAATACCGTTATCGTAGTTTGCCCATCACTTCCTGTTTTCTGAATCCTTTGTTTTCAAAAGACTTGTACGTGGCTCGTTTGAAATCAGTGCTGCCCCCTGCTGCTCAACACATGTCCACAACACGTAGGCCGAGAAAGACCAGCAGCAGAGGCCCAGCGCTGCTGCTCCCGACACACAGGAGGCCAGAGGGCGTTTCAGACTTTAAGAGTTATTCTTGGCCTTTTCAACTTTATTGTGAAAGTACACATTTACTTTTTTCCTTTAAAAAGCAAAAGGAAGAAAATCCTCCTCCTCCGCCTCCTGTCATTCCATGGCCTCATGGAAACAGCCGGCTGAACCGTGGGGTTTCTATGACGACAGATTCCAAACTGACAGGAAGCGAGTGAGTGAGGACTTGAATGAGAAACACATTGGCGGAGTGGGTCTGTGGAGCGGGGACAGAGCAGGACTCCCGGCCTGGGATGTGTTGCCGTAACATGATATTTATTTATCTAAGGATAAGTATTTCTGGCCGTGAGGTTTCCTTCACTTGGCCCGCGGCCTGATAAGCATCCAGTGCGGCCCTGTCAGGAGAACATCTGGGGGAGAAGGTCTCCTGCTGGGAGGTTCTGACCCGACTCTCTAAAGTCTGGGTCTGCTGCAGAGGGTGCGGAACAAAGTGGGACGAGTTCACACAGTTGGCCCTTTGAAAAGTAACGGCTTTACTAAAGCAGTGACTCGTGTCCTGGCGCTAACGTCTCCTGTGAAGCCTCTTATGGACACGTCTGCCTGTGCTTTACTACAGCAGTTACAATGGGCTTCGGAAAGTTCTCGGCCTCGCCGAGAAACAAGGAAAGATAAAGATATTTGCCCTCAGATATTCTGGAGCGACACAAGACTCAGAGAGTGCAGGACCAGCCACCCTGCAATACCACTTTTTCACCACTAGACCGAGTCGTGAGTAACAACAGTCTTCCTCTCACGTTGCATGTCGACTTCATCTCTCCGTGTGTTTTAACAAAGCTTTTATTTTGATAACATGACAGGAAGTTGTACGGTTTCATACTGTAGCGTCCAGGTGTTTAGAATCTGAAAACTTTATCGATCCCTGACAGGAAGTTTAGCCAATATTAACGTACGTTTACCGGAGGACATAGAGCGATCATTATTTCGATATTATTTATTTTGTCCTTCAGAGGACAAAGGTTCTCCCCAAATACTGCCACCTGCTGCTGATTAATGGAACTATGTCAAAATGACACAGACCTTTGGAAGGTAACTTGGTTAAGAAAATAATCAAAGGCCAAGAACTTTTTGAACAGCCCTTCCAATGTTCAGCTGACAGCCATCTGGTGTGATGACATCGTGGTGGTGGTTTTTAATAAATGCATGTTTGCTTTTCCGACCGGTGCTCGGGAGCAAAGGGACTGGAGCGCAAAGCTTTCCGGTGCTCGGGAGCAAAGGGACTGGAGCGCAAAGCTTTCCGGTGCTCGGGGGCAAAGGGACTGGAGCGCAAAGCTTTCCGGTGCTCGGGAGCAAAGGGAATGGAGCGCAAAGCTTTCCGGTGCTCGGGAGCAAAGGGACTGGAGCGCAAAGCTTTCCGGTGCTCGGGAGCAAAGGGACTGGAGCGCAAAGCTTTCCTGGTGTAACTGCATTCTGTGCTTTCAGCCAGCGTTGGTGGAAAAGACAGCAGAGGGGTAATTTAATGAGAAACCTCAAGGCGCTGCATCGAGTCATATTTGTGAGATAAAGTCATGGCACAGTAAATATTGTAATGGGAAAAATGTTGTAAGCCACAGGGATGGGGGGCGGGGGCGGGGGCGGTGGCGGGGGGGGCGGGGGCGGGGGGGGGGCGGGGGGGGGGGGGGGGGGGGGGGGGGGGGGGGCTCCAGCTGGGTGTTTTATGAAAGAGGTGTAAGGCTGGGAATCATCCGCCTCCTTTTTCTAAACTGTCAAAATACAAGAAAGAAGATTTTTTGAAATGGTGAGAGACGACAAACAGCTGCTGCGTCTGAAGGAGCTGGAAGAAGCGACTCAGACTGAAGTTCCGTCGCCATGGCAGCGGAAGATCACCTCTTCATTCGCAGCTGCAGCCTCCACATTTTAGTGCTGTCGCTGGAATGTTCTGTCCTTTGAAGAATCACCAGATGATGATGTCACTGTCCCGAGCTGACACAGGTTTTTTGAACCTTTGAGTTCAGTGTGGCCTAATTCCACTTCCTGTCTCTCTGAGCGTCCCTCTGTTTTCTAATTCCTCTCCCTGAAGGGCGGGGCCAGATCAGACGGGCGGCGCAGTGGGTGGCGGCTTGCACTAACACCGCAGGGTTAGGGGTTCGCTTCCCACAGGGGTCAAACATGTGCCGGCGCTCCCGGGGCAAAGTTTAGGAACATGAGCTGATGTCAAAGGGGAATTGACGACTGTGGGCAAACACGGTGGATGTCAAAATAAAGTCTCGACTCTTTTCCACTGTGGTTTTTAAAAGACGCACAGACTCAGAGCAGAGCCGGGATGTTTGGGTCAAATCCCACATCTTCATTTGAACTGATTTTTTTTTCCACTCATGTTCTGTAAAGTTCAGTAAACCCGGAGTTTAATGCAGGACGCTTTTTATCGAATGGATCTAAGTCTTCATCGCAGGCGAAATGAAAAACAACATGGCGTCCTAGTGACACGGTGAACCTGGAGGATGTGATGAGAAATCCCTCATAGTCTGAACATTCTTTTTCTCATTGGATCGTTGGAAAGACAATGGAGAGACTGTGAGAAATGAAAACTACAACCAGCACCGATTCATCTCATATTCGAATCACATCCACTCACCGTCTTTGGTGGTGCCGTCAGTCTGCAGTGGGACTCCAGGGCCCGACTGGTACTCAGGAACCACGCTGACGCGGTAGGTGGTTTGGGGCCGAAGCCGCTGGAGGACGGTTGTGGTCTCGGGGCCGTCGGTGGTCTCCTCCGTCCTCGAGCGCTCGTCTCCCACCGGTTCATAGGTCAGACGGTAGCGGACGACGGCGCCCGACGCTGGCAGCCATGACACCCTGAAGCTGTTTGTCGTCTCCTCGGAAACGTGCAGGTTACGAACGGACCCTTGTTCTGCAACACGTGAAACATTTAGATTTGAGCTGCTTGAGTTGAAAAGGACCAACGAGTGAGTTTGGAGAAATACCTTCTAAAGTGGTCTGATAGCCCGCGACGGGTAAACTCTCCCCCCTGGTCTCGTCGTACTGAGCGTGGACGTTGACCTCGTAGCGGGTGAGCGGGGTGAGGTGGGGGAGGAGGGCGCTGGGCGTGTCCCCGGGGACAGACATGGAGATGTAGTGTCCGTTGGAGTCGTCTGCCGGTCTGAACTTCACCAGGAAGGATTCCACGTCGTTGGCGTCGATCTCCCACGAGGCCCTGAAGCTCCGGGGGCCGACCTCGGAGAAGGACAGGGCCCTCGGCTGATCCAGCTCTGAAACCGGGGTCAGATCCACTTTAAACCAAAGAGCTTCTCTGCAAACTTCATTTAGCGTCTAATCAAACACAGACACACATGGAAGAAGTAAAGCACAGTTGAAAGGAAAACTCAAGTAAACCTCATCTTAATTTATGTCGATATTTAAATGAGCTCTGTCGTGCGTTTCTGTTTGCTTGATGCCGAACCATCAAAGACGTGGGAGGGAGCAGTGATGTTTCATGAGCTCCATCAGGAAGGAGCTGACACTGAATCTCAGCACCTCTCAAATACACTGAGACCATTATTACCATTCAGCACAATTACTCCTCCATTCCAACTGATCTCCACGTCCGTGGGCTCCTCCTCCTCTGCTCTGTGGGAGTATGATCAATATTCAGGCTGAAACAGCTGAGTCTACCTGATTACAATCATTTTAAATGCGTGCTTATTGATTCATCAGGTCTGTTTCAAAGCGTGGCACCAGTTCTCCAAAGCGTGGACAGAATCAAATCAATGAAGAAGAAGATCCAGTCCGTCCTGAACCTGGCGCAGCTCCCGGCTCCATGCAGCACGACGCGCGTTGACTGATGATGTTCATGTCCTCTGTGTCTCAGAGGTTTGGGAGAAGTTCTCTGGACTAAACAAAGAGGTGTGGGACCTGCAGCCACAGCTCGGCGCTGCTGTTGGCGGCTCCCGTATCTTCGTATGTGTTGATATGAAGTCGTTATTATATAAGAATGATATAATCTGCAATCAAAGCCGGAGCGAGTCACATTCCACACACGCGGCAGCGCTGGAGCTTCTCGTCGGCAAAAGTGAGACTGACGGATTAAATGTCAGCTTTTGTCGGGCTTGTTTAAACTCGACGACCAGATGTTGTGGGGTGGCTAATGATTAAGACCCAAAGAATTCTTTTCTGAGACGGGACGTGTTCACGGATCCGCGGCGGACGACACTCCCGAGCGTCTTTGTGCCCTCGCTCCCGAGTGGCGCTGCTCAGAGCGGGTTTAAACAGGCTGGTCTCCATCTGACCCACTCGTGATGTTTCCACACTCATGGAAAGGTGCACATGTGCTGGACACACGGAGGAGGAGGAGGCTGCGATGGACACGCTTGGAGCAGTGACATGAAAGTGATGGTGCGCAGTGTTGGTCCTCGTCTGTCTCAGAGACGTCTGGTCCTGTTACATCTGAGCCCGGCTCTGATTCATCGCTCCAACCTTGTTTTGATCACGGCAAATGTTCCTCATCATAATAATAGAAAGGTAGTTTACAACATGTGCAAGTATGTTTGATATTCATTTCACGGAGCACGTGAGGGAACTGGAGGAGCTCTATGTGGTTTCTTACCTTTGAATCATTCCAATGATCCAAACCTCATCAGAGAGGAGAACTAACGGTGCGGACATCATATCAAAGATGTTCACTCTGATCTATGGGATGTGAGCAGACGTGGTCTTTGAAGGTGATGGTCTCCACCTCAGCACATTTTCACGTGACACAGTTATTCATGTCCCTTTCTTTGCAGCTTTTAACGTACGAGCCTTGAGTTGAATCTTTGACTGAATCTGTTTGTTTCTTAATGAGACGTTGACGGTATTATTGCAGAAGAAGAAGCCGTGCGGTTTCACACCATCCATGCAATGACTCTATTCCAGCTCTGAGCTTGGTACTTTTCTAAT
>JAFBJT010106430.1:29333-36833 GCA_016785325.1 Chascanopsetta lugubris
TACTTTTCTAATCACGCCTTGCTGTGCGTGTGTCATTCATCCAACAAAGCAATAATTAGCACGCAACTTGGTCAACAAGCCACATTCGAGAGGAATGACAGAAAACCAGACTTCTGATGACTCAGCAAACTAAAGTAGCGGATTCAGCAAAGATCCGAACATCAGGAAACGTGAAAACATCAAATCCAAAGCAAACAGAAGTCAAAGACCAAATCAAATGTGGTCAACATGACTTGAATAAAGCAAATTCTGCATTCAGATGTTAAAATGGTCTCGGTGGTTAACGAGGTGTGGCCACACTGAGTCCGTTTTCCTCACGAGAATCCAACGGTCCTTCGTCACCCAACAACCTGACGTCCATAAGTCTCGATGGCGCTCGACAGAACTGCGTTTTCAAAGCCCTATAAACTCTGTAGTGACGACGAATTTCAACCTCTGCTGCGAAAACTTGGAAGGACGGCCGAGCGAGATCCAGAGCCAGAACCGAACCAAAAAGACAGGACTTGACTCGAATGAATCAGAACTCAGCAGATCAGTGTTCAAAGCACAGCCGCATGGAGGATCAAAGGCATCGTACTCACGTCTCTGGATGATGTTACGAAGTTCCTGCTCGATTCTCAGGCAGATGGACTGGGTCAGTTCTTTGGAGATTCTCTGGAAGGCGTCAAAGTCCTCCACGGTGTACACGTGGGTCTCGGTGGGCGTGTTGGCGATGGCCTCCAGCTCAGATCGTACAGCGTCCTTAACGCCCACGGCGAAGATCTCCACGTCAGAGTTCCTCAGTTTGGTGGCCGGCTCCCGGAAAGCATCGGACGACTTTCCGTCGGTGATGAGGATGTTGACGCGGGGGACGTTGGTGCGGGCACCCCTGCTGGTCTGGAAGATCTTCTCCCTCACGTAGGTCATGGCCCGGCCGGTGTTGGTGGAACCGCCTCGGTAAGGGAACGTCCTCACGGCCTTGATTGCGGCAGCCAGGTCGTGGTGAGTGTTCAGGTAGAACTCGGTGTACGGGTCCCTGCTGTACTGGACCAGGCTGATCTGAACCTTGTCGGGCCCGATGTCGAAGCTGTTCACCAGCACCTCCAGGAACGCTCTCACTTTGGCAAAGTTGGCCAGACCAATGCTGTAGGAGCCGTCCACCAGCAGGACGACATCGGCCTGAACGTCCCGTCCCAGGGAACATTCTACAGGAGGAATCGAAGACAAACACGACCTGTCACAAAGTGTCTCAGACTTTCATCCTGTGTGGCTTTTGTCCTCTGGCAAACTACAGGTTTCCATTGTTCCAATGGATCCAACTCTTTTCACACAGTTTCACACAAGCGGAGATTGTCCACGTGAGACACATTCACACCCACCGGGATCACCGGGGTGAGTTCAGGCGAGTGGTGTCGCCCGAGGGAGAGATTACAGAGGCATCATGGACACACCCACTCGCTCCCAGTCAATCCTCGAGACAACGATGTCCCGGACTAATGCTAACAGCACACAGATGTTCAGACTGTGGATCTGGCAGGAAACGTTCACACTAACTGATTTGGACAAGTCACACTTCAAGCTCCTCCGAGTGAAGTCTGGAGGGCTGAGTGAGTGTGATGTATTTTCATTTTGTATTTGTGCACATTTGCCGCTGCTGTTGTGTCTTTAACGTCATTGTTTGTTGTCATTTAGTCTTCAGTTGTCTTTTGGTTTGCTTTGTTGTCATTTTCAGGCTCTTTGATGACGTCGTTAGTGTCCACGTGTAGCTGATTTGAATGTCTGGAGTGGTTTTGTGTGTCTTTGTTGTGGTTTTGAGTTCCTCTGTGGTCAGTTTTTGTCTTGTTGTGTGTTTCTTTGTTGTAGTTTTGTAGCTGTCTGTAAACATGTTGTCTGTTTGTAGTTGATTCCGACTGTTTACGGTCGATTTGTTTCTCAGTCTCGTTGCATCTCTTCATGGTGGTTTGTTTCTTTCTTGTCGCCGTGTCTGTTTGTCGTCATCTGTGTCGACATGTGGTAACTTTGTGTCTGTCGTTGTGTGGTGTAAACACCTCTACAGCCTCCGTGTCGGCGGACGGGAGAGAACTCACCCACAGACAGTTTGACGGGCTCAGTTTTCTGCATGAGGGTGGTGGGCTCGCTGGGCGTCAGCCCCCTCAGAGCGAACACACTGATCTGGTACTCTGTGTCCGGGGACAGGTCTCTGACCATCACCGAGGTCTGCGCCGGGCCCAGGTACAGCTCCTGCCGCTTGCTGCCGCTCATCATGGGGATCATCTGCACCTTGTATCCCGACACCTCCCCGACGGAGGCGGCCCAGCTCACGCGTATGGACTTGGAGGCCACCTCCACCACTTGGAGGTTAGAGGCTGGCTCAACCACTGCAGAGACGAAGGCAGAGTTACACAATGCTATCCAGTTATCTTTCAAGCTTTGCAAAGTGGCCACGCCCACCTTCTTCTCCGCTGACCAGTGAGCTGAGCTGATCTTCGACCCCGGCACAGATCTGCGCGATGAGCTGTTTCTGCACGCTCTTGATCTTCTCGAAGTTGGCGACGCTGTAAATGTGACTGCTGTGAGGAGTGGAGGCCAAAAGTTTCATCTCAGCTTCATCGGCCTGCTGGACGCCTGAAGCAGACAAGAATACGACATCTGAGTTGCGAGTTTGAATCCTGTGGTGTGAGCGTCATTGTAACTTAACTTTGAGGCGAGAGGCAACAATGCTGAATTCATAGCCACACTTGTAAAGCGAGTAGCATTGTGTGAGGATTACTTCATAATGTGACTATTTCCAGCTCCATAAATACTGGGGGATGTAATGAGTCTATAAAAGACATAAGGAGCAACATTTGTTTTCCACGTTAGCATAAAATTAAAGGTTCTGGAGCTGGATTCATCAGAAATCAACAAAATGGAATGGAAAGTGTGACAGTGTGAGCTGTAAGTATAAAACCGATGTGAGAGGAGGAGTCTATTAACACGGTTAGCTTAGCACCGTATCAGAGCTAGCTAGCTAAAGCCAGCGGCAGGAAAGAGCAGCTCAGACTGTCTGAGCAAGAAAGTCCAGGAATGTCTCATCGTTCAGCCGATCTAACAGACGGTGAGGTCATGGGGATTTCAAAGGTATTTTAAAGAATGAGAAATAATTCATTTCAAACATGGCTGTTTCCCCGCAGAAAGTTTACGACTCAGACTTTGGTCAAATTTGAGTCTGAGCCTCGGCTGAAACATTCCCGAGCTCCTGTGCGGTTTGAGAAACTGCCGTTAACCTCGGCCCATTAAAAACCTCTTCAAACCTCCAGGAAGCGACGGCGGAGACGATCAGAGGTCATGTTTGTGTTTTTGTAAGAAGAAGTGGACGATAACTGAGCTCTTTAAACACGTTACCGGCTTCTCCTGCAAAACCTGGGAACATATTTAATGTCTCCCGGAGCAATTTTGAGTCAGTGACCCATTTTCAGGCGACTGCAAAAGACGAGCTGTTCTTATTATGACTTCAGCAGCCGTTAACACCATGGTAACGGCCCACTCCTGCTCCTCCATCGTCCGTCAGTGGAAAGTCTGACGCTGAGGCTTGAGCATAAACATATATAAAACCTGCTATCACTCGCTTGTAGCTCTAATGATGTAGGAATCCGACCTTGTTCCATTATGATGTCATGGCAGGTCTCTTTTGTTACTAATAACTGTTAAATGCAGATGGAAAATGTTCTGTATGACGATCATGAACTTGCTCTGGCTCCGTACCGAGGACAAAGATCTCCACCCCCCTGCTCCGGAGCTGCTTGGCCTGACTCTCCACCGCATCCTCAGATTTGCCGTCCGTGATGATCACCAGCACTTTGGGGAAACTCTGCCTGGCGCCGGCTGCCTCCGTGAAAGCGTTCTTCAGGACGTAGTCGAGGGCATGGCCTGGAGCAACAAGACGGACAGATGCTAAGGTTCAACTGGAGAAGAAGTGTTAAACTCTGCAGAGACAGAAGGCATCTCATCTCACATCTGGTTCTCAGAGACAGACAGTGAAGGGACAGGGACCACAGCCTGAATTCACACCTGTCATAGTGTTTCCTCCTTTATACGGCAACAACCCGATGGCCTGCAGCAGCGACGCTCGCGTCAGGTGTCGGTTCAGGTAGAATTCGGTTCTGGCATCGTCGCCGTACTGGACCACGCCCACGCGGGATCTGTCCTCACCGATCTGAAAGGCTCCAGCCGCCATAGCGATGACGTTGCGGATGTATTTGAAGTTGGCCCGGCCCACGCTCCAGGAGCCGTCCACCAGAAACACCACATCGGCGATGGCACTCACGGAGCATTCTGGGAAATCAGTCAGGTGTGAAGGGAAGAGGAGGACAGAGAGGTTCGTCAGAGCTCCAGAAGAACATCTGAATATTTGAAACGGTCCCGCACACGCTCAGCGTCTTTGTGTCTTTCTGTGTCATTTCAACTTTGTCCCAAATCCATTGACTTCAGTTTAAACCTCATTTTTAAACAAATAGATGTAGACGCTGAGGACTCCCTGCTCTGTTCCGCTCTCTGGGACTTTTCTCGTGACTTTTTCTTCCATGAGAAGAAGGAAAATTCAGTTCGTCATTCGCGGCAGAATCAGGCCAGAGCAGCAGCAGCAGCAGCAGCAGCAGCAGCAGCAGCAGCAGCAGCGCTCTTGTAAACCAGCATCTGTAATGGTTTCCACTTCCCTCAGCACTTCAGGGGCTGGGCTCCTCCGATCGCTCCCCGGCTCTAACAGCGCCCCCCCGCCCCGTGGACTCCGCCCCCCGGTGAGCGCGAGCAGCGTCCTTCACACTGGCATAATGAGTCGGCAGGGAAGCAAACCCATGACCAAACCCTTCAGAGATTTAAAGAGGCCTAACGCTGATTATTGCTATACAATAGAGTTTTGTGCGGCTGGGGCTCAGGCGGACGGACGCCGCCCAGCAGCAGAGGAGCACGATGACTGGAGGAGGTTTAAACCTTCATCGAATGAAGATTTCAGATAAATGAACACATGAGAGGAACGACTTACTGACTGCATCTGAAGGGCCCGGCTTCCTGGCTGGACCTCTGCCACCGGACTCAACTGAAAGACAAGAAGATGATTGTGTAATTATAAAATTAGAGATGATTCAGATCATCTGTTCCACTGAGAGCCTCCGTTACTGTTTTTCCTCAAAGTATTTTTGAGTCAAACTCGTCTTTTGTTTGTTTGCTTCCATGCGTGAGATTGACTCTGCGCGTCCAACGCCCCAGAGAGGCGTTGGACGCGCAGAGCCAGTCCCCACACGTCCAAACGAATGGGTCGATGTCTTCACTGTTTGATTGCCAGGGAATCTCAGAGGGTTTGACGGATCGTCAGCAGCGCGTCTCTGTGCCAAGAAGGTTCCTCCGTCAAACTGCTGCCACGACTTTAGAGAAGAGCTGAGTCGCTCCTGGAAATCTGGATCAGCTCTTTGGAACCAACATCCACTTGTTCTGCCGTGTCCTCTATGATGGCGTCAGATCCCAATTCTTTGCCGTCAGGTCGACACACAATCTAAAATAATCTCACCATGATTTGAATTTGAACATCATTGAATTGCTTTAGTCTGAAACAATGGACTTTTTGTCCACACGCAGTCTCAGACCACAGGAAAGACTTCAGCGCTGGACACAGTCCTGATTGCTCCCAGCAGCAGAGTTACTGTCCCATCAGCCTCTGAATCTCCGCGATGGTGAAAACATGTTTATTTTCAAAAGGGCTGTTTACGACACTTTTGGAAAATGGAGAATTATTTGACCAAATATTCACATCTACATAAAAGAACGCCTCGAACGGGAACTACCGCCAACATACCTTGGTCCACACGATGAAACCGCTTTGTCGGCTTGAAATTCATAAATCCTCACTCTATCTTAGAATGAAATTCCCACATCACGTTAAAGAAGGACGTACGAAAGGTGAAGGAAATAATAAAAGATGCGTTGACACTGAGACTCTTCTGTGAGATGTTGTAGTTGAACCAGCTCCACTAACTTTGTCCTCACACTGTAGGTTTTTATGTGTTTGGTTTTCACTTTGCTTTGGGGAAGGAAACGGATCATCACAGAGATGACTTCCTGCCAAAGTTGAGCAGCTGTAGACAAAATCAACACCAACTGAGTTGGATGTTTGTGGCAAACACAGACAAACGCAGACAAACACTCAAGGACACGGTGACTCACTGGTGATCTGGCCGGAGACGGGCAGACTCTCCTCTGATCCGGCGTACGCGCTTATTGTTACGACATAATCCACATCTGGACTCAGGTTTGAGATGGAGGTCTTAGTCGCAGATGCAGGAAGTGTAAGGTCTTTGGCTGGTTCTTCTACAAGAATGCACAGAGTCAGAGGGAAGACATTAGGAAAATATTGCATCACTTCATTTCTCCACAACGGGGATTCAGACGAACCTTATCCCGACTATTGACCTGAGGACTGGAAGATCCGCGTAAACACACGAGGCTTTGATTTAACCTAATGAAAACTTTCCGCATTACTAGGATATACTATGACACGCATTATCTTAACCCTTTGGTTTCCTCAAACCATCCATGAAGATTGTTGAATCACTACACACTACATTTAATGTACAGCTACATCTACATTTCAATTATTAAACAGCATTCTAATGATGTCTACTCCCACTTCTGTGTGATGTAAATAAACTGGCCTTCAATTCATTAGTCCAATCTACAAAATGACCATCAACCCGGGCGGGTTAATGTTTGCAATATCACTTAACTGTTCTACTCAGCAAACAGCATGTAGCGCCTACTCAGGACAGTTAGTGACTGAAAAGGCAATTAGTTATCAATTAGCTTAGTAGGCTAACACTTGATTCTCATTGAATAAACAAACTAAAACTAGCCATGCCAATTAGCTAGCTCAGTTATTTAACAATACACACCAGCAAGAGTTAAAAACCTCAGCTAATGCTAGCCTTAGTTAGTTTGTAGCATTTACACCTAGCTTACTGGAGGGACATGCTAACATCAGTTATAGCTGTTAGCCATGTAAGATGAACCATCTGTGCTCAAAACGTGCACTTGGTAGTTACTGAATGACACAATCCAAGCTAATGTTAGCCATGGCGGTTAGCTCGCTCACTTTGAATGATACGCACCGTGCTAGTTGTTAGTTAGCTAGTTAACTACTAATTCCACAGCTAGTTAGCTTCATTAGCTCAGTTTGAACGATACATACCAGTAAATATTGCAGTTCTGTTTGCGTGTGATTTGACTCTCTACAGCAGTTAGACCTGATAGTTACTGAGCGAGCCACACTAACACAATGTGTGTCAGTTAGCCTGGTAAGCTAGCTAAGTGTACGCAGCTGTTGATATGCAAGCTAACGTTAGCCACATTAGCTAGCTAGCTCAGTTAACAACACAGTATTAACAACACAGACTACTGATGATTGAGTCTAAGTTAGTCAATCTGTCAGTCAGCTAAGGATGCTAGCAGCAACTTTTTGATTAAGTTGTAAACTCTTACGTCCGGCTCATTGAT
>JAFBJT010106430.1:41833-43275 GCA_016785325.1 Chascanopsetta lugubris
CACTCACTCACTCACTCACTCACTCACTCACTCAAACACACACTCACTCACACTCACTCACTCACACATACACACTCACTCACTCAAACACACACACTCACTCACTCACTCACACTCACTCACTCACTCACACATACTCACTCACTCAAACACTCACACTCACTCGCTCACTCACTCACTCACACATACTCACTCACTCACTCAAACACTCACACTCGCTCACTCACTCACTCACTCACACATACTCACTCACTCACTCAAACACACACTCACTCGCTCACTCACACATACTCACTCACTCACTCTCACACTCACACTCACTCGCTCACTCACTCACTCACACTCACTCACTCATGTGCAGACGTGTCTCCAGTGATGTCATTTAACAGCGTGGTTCATGTGAAACTCTCAGATTTTGGGGGCGGAGCTTCATCTCGGGCCGTGTCTGAGCTGGACCAGGACCTGGACCGAGAGGTGAACCCCCGTCTATCGGCAGCTCGTGACGGAGGAAGTAGCTCCACCGAGTCACGTGACCTCACACTTTGCTTTCCTGCCCCGCAGCCGGACTCGGACTCCACCAAACACTCGACGCCATCCAACAGCTCCAACCCCAGCAGCCCCCCGAGCCCCAACTCCCCGCACCGCAGCCGCCTGACCCTGGACAGCCTGGACTCTGAGCCCTGAGGCTCCGCCCCCTGCACACGTGAGAGGCTACAGGAGCCAATCAGACTTTCAAGTTTTACTTCGATGATTTTATTGTGAGCGGATGAGTCTGAGCTTCCTGCTGCTATTATCTTATTGAATTTTATCTGCTGGGAAGCCCCGCCCCTGGTATTAATCCCGCCCCCGCTGACTGCTGCTGTTGTGTTGATCTTTACTTTGATTGGCTCTAAGGGACCAATCACCTCCTCCTCTTCATGACAGAACTCTGTGCTGAGCTTTAGCCGTTAAGGCTGACGTCCTGACAGACGGGAGGTCTCACTCTGATGAAAAACACTGTATCAAATGATTTTAAACTTTTGTTAAGTTGCACATGATTTTCATTTTTATTGTAGAAAGAAAATCTTTGAATCTGTGTCAGTGATATTCTTTCCTGGCCCCGCCCTCTGGCCTCAGGTGGAGTCAGGTGGGCGGGGTCTCACCTGAACACTACTGTTTCTTCCAAAATCACCAGGTAAAATGTTTGTAACTAAACGTTTAGCAACAGAACACAATAAAAGAAGCTGAAGAATCTTTGTCTCAAAAACTTAGACACACACACACACACACACACACAAACACCTGTCTTTACACACACAAACACCTGTCTTTACACACACAAACACCTGTCTTTACACACACAAACACCTGTCTTTATACACACACACAAACACCTGTCTTTATACACACAAACACCCGTCTTTACACACACACACACCTATCTTTACACACACAAACACACA
>JAFBJT010106430.1:44523-54709 GCA_016785325.1 Chascanopsetta lugubris
GAGAAAAATAGATTATAAACCCACTGGACTGAAGCATTATGGTTCAGGGAGGGAGTGCGCCGCTCACCCTGACATGTCTAAAATATCAAATCGGCCTGTTGTTCGACCGTGGCCTGCCGTCACAGAGTGTGTGACGGAATGATGTTCTATATCCCGGCTCGCCTCCACATGGACGTCCTGCTGGCAGGCCGCAGAATGACCTGTGACTTTGGAGACACAGCATTTATTTTTATTCAATTTTTAATGTTATTTCATTGTATTTTATTTCCTTTTTGAGGCTGCCAACCCCCTTTCCTTTTTTTATATATAATATTATATTTATATTTCTATATTTTTTGTGGTAAACTTAAAATATTGACTAAAATAAATTGATTAATTAATAGAAATGAATAAATAATGAATGCTTAAAAGATCAATCTTTTACATATAAATATTGAAATGGTCCTCATTGAAATTCATAATATATACTAATATGCAAATGTCATTGTTCTGCCTCTTTATCTCGTGATAGTCAGCATCAACACTTTTTCAACCCCTACAATTAAAGTCAGAATGACGTCTATCACCTGTTATTTATCTACAACACGGTGCAAATATTCAAGTTCCATTTCCTCCATCATTTCAAATATGTAGTTTTGTTATGCTCCCAAAATAGGCCCAACGTGATATGTATACAACTTCTATAATTTGATGTGCATCCTTCAAATATCAACCATGAATATCGTTTTTGTCAAGCCTCAGTTTTTGCCCCGGCTCCGTGCTGCCCCTGTGTGTGCGGGGCCCTGATAATATTCAGATCAATGTTCTTTTCAATGATGCCCTGAAACAAAGTGGTGTTGAAGCCACCGAACGCGTCAAAACAGCCAGACACATTGTCCTGCCTGAGAAAGTCCCGTCAGAAAGTTCAACTCTCTGCTGCTCCCTCCACAGCTAAAGAAAGCCAGGATTTCCTAAAGCTCCGAATGGGGGGCTCTCAACAGATTGATGGGCGGCGGGGGACCGGCTCATTCTTTGAGCCAGACCGAAGAAAGCCGGACTTCTGGGTCTGAGGTGCTGCAGAGACCTGGTCCGATCTCCGGGGCCGGTTCCACCTGACGGGCAGAGACATCGAGACTCATCATGGAGCCGTTCTGTGTGGACGTCAGCATGGGTGAGTCAAACAGACCTTTTATTTTATTGTGAAATGTCAAAATAATTATGGGTGGCTTTGTCTCTGCACAGCTGAGCTCACTTTGTCTTTTTTCACGTTTTAATTTGTCTGGTAATAACTGGCTTGTCTGTGACGGCAGCATCAATGTGTGTGTGTGTGTGTGTGTGTGTGTGTGTGTGTGTGTGAAGGGGGGGCTGGCACATACCCTTGGAATTCATCTGTTGTAACAGCTTGCGTGATTGGGTGAAGGTTCGACGACACAGCTTCCATGACCGTCCTGTAGATTGAGACATTTTGTACTTTGGGTCAAAGGCGCTTTTTACGTCACTTTGCAGTTAGGGACCGTCTGCGCTGCCGCCTTCAAACCTTATCTTTATTCACAATCCCTCTTGATTTTTCACTTCTGAAACGTTCACATCTTCAGCCCCTAGAAAAACAAACATCTAAAATTGTTACCTTATAATCTCATGAAATAATAATAATATTATTATTATTATTATTACTGGTTTAAATGCTGCTTTGGTTGAGCTGGATCTTGGCTATTGACTTAACTGCAATCTGCAATTGTTTGGTTGTTGCTTTTAGGAAATCGTGGCAATGTGTTGCTCAAAGTCAGACCCACTGTCCCACTGGTTCCTGAGTTGAACTTTATTTCAAAACATTTATTTTTACTTTTAAAGAGATATAAATCATGTTCCGTGCAAGAGCTTGTAACATCTGCGAAAAAAAAAAACCCAAAAAACTGATGAAACTGAGTGTTGGTTGCACGGATGCTCGGAGGCATTGGTGGATTTAAATAGATGGAATTTGTCAAAGTCAATAACCTGAAGTTGATCCAGGTTAAATAACCTGTTGCGAAGATGAAGCTTTAGATTGCGGCTCTCTCGCCGCCGCTGCCTCTGCAGCTCCGAGGCGCAGAGGCAGCGGAGTGAGTTGCACTAACACACTCTGTCAGGAGGCTGTGAGGTATCGATCGTGGGGAGTGTGTGACGCTGATGGGCTTTGACAGCTGCTCCGCTTTGGACCTGGAGCTGAGTCAGACAAGAGGCTGCTCCGTCTTCCTCCGTCTGCGAGGGCCCAGGGTCGCGCCAGTGAAAGGCTGCAGCGCTGCACGTGAACGCATGAGCGAACGGCAGACACCAGGAGCAGGCAAATGTGGCTCTGCTCTTTGAACGTGTAGATAAGAACATCGGCTAAATGTCGACCTCGCAGAGAGAGGCTTTCTGAACTGTCAGGGGTTTTTTTTTTATTCTTTATTTTACATTTAAAAAAATATTATGATTAAAGATTCGTCTTGAATCCAGCATTTTAAAATGTTTCCACATCGACATGTAGATCAGAGAAATCCTTGTCCGGGTGCATAAATGAGGCCACAAAAAATGTAAATACCTTAGTACATATGCCAGGTCAGTAGGTGGCGATGTAACATGTCAACTTTTGTATTTTCTTCCATGGGCCGGATTGGATCTCTGACAGGCCAGTTTTGGCCCACGAGCCGTACGTTGGACACCGCTGGTGTTAGCGTTTGTCTGTTGTAAAATATAAACTCCAGCGCTTTGAGTCCGGAGAAATCCGATAAATACCGTTGTGAAGTTAGAATGTTCCTAGCTGTATTTCCCCGCATAGTACGAACACGTATTGTTTTCAAAACCGTGAATCAGCGCAGAAATATGACTTCAAGCCAGAAAAGTGTGGACTTCACGAGCTGGGCGGGGCTAAGGGTGCGAAGCTGGGTTCTAAGGACCTTTAAGACGCCTTTACCTTCGGTGGAGTTCACCCCGGACAACCTCAGAGTTTCCCATGCTCCGGGGAAGTACAGTACATTAAAGTGACATTTAAACATATAATAACACAATTATCGTTCATCCAGATGGTTCGTTTCCATCAGCAGGCCCGAGTCCTGTGTTTTGAACAGAAGGCCGCCGACACAGTTTGGGAACGCGCGAGGTGTATTAGGTGTTCTGCTTCCCATTACAGTGATTTATGCAGAAATGAATGAAAAGCAAACCTCCTGGCATTGGCTGTTTGAGCGCCGGCCGTGAGTAATCTCGGCGCGAGCGCCATCCAAGGCTCAAACTAATGAGCTGGACTGAATGAGAGCTTTCATCAAATCCACTTGAAACACTGTGAGCAGTGTTTCAGCCTTATAGGAGTCACTCGCCATGACTGGGCTCTGTAATCACCTCCAAATGGGTTTGAGTGATTGTTGCCTCCGAGCCTCCCGTCGTCCTCCTGCTCGCTCGCGCCAGCACGTTTGCATTTGTACGTATTTCTTCAAAGGCAGAGAAGCTGAGTCGATAGCTGTTTGATAATGCTCAACAATTAGCACTTGTTTCCACTTTGGGCTCCTGTAGAAAGGTGGCGGTCCCCATAGGAAGGGGAACTCATGTTTTAGGTCCTCGAGCCTGTTTTTATTTATTTGATGCTGCGTGGGTGCTGTGCATTTATGTCTTTTTCTACACAGCACTTTGGACCTTTATGGTTTTAGTGCTTTATTCATAAAGTTGGATTGGATGTAAATGTCCATTAAGGGGCTCATTTCAGAGTACAAATGTCAGTGTGCAGTTGTTTTGTATGCATGTTAACGGTCGCGTGACAAACACTGACATTGGATGGAATGATTAGAGCCTCTTGCACATTCAGCGAAACCACATTGGCAGAAAGTGCAACTTCTATTTCGTAATCTACAAACCTTTATTTTGAAATCATCGTGTCGAAGTCCTTTGTCTGGAAAGTTTCAATAGTAGTGGGTAAATAAAGTGGAAAAACCCTGAATGAGTCCAGCTGTCCTTCCTCCGGATGAGTGTATGCGCCTTCAGGGTCAGTCTGAATTCACCACAGCTCTTTCAGCGCCAGAATCGTTGGGTTTTTTGTGCGAGAAATACATTTTCAAGGTGAGAAGCTTCAGAACTGCAGTGATTGGAAATGTTTATTTGTCGTGAAGGTCGCAAATATATATATATTTTTTTTTTCTTTATTATTTGACTGCTATTATGTGGGCGTCGGCCTATTCGGCCACTACAGCTAATGCACCTGTCAATCTGGTGATTTCTACAATCGGCAAAATTGTTTGGAAATAATAGTTTTTCAACTTAGAACTGAAAGTATTTTCTCTATTTCTATCGATCTATCATCCATCCATCAATCTATTCATCCATTCATACATCTCTCTATCCATCTATCCATCTGCCTCTCCATCCACCTACTCATTTATCTATCTATCCATTCGACCACCCATCTATCTATTTATTCATTCATCCATCTATCTATTCATTCATCCATCTATCTATCCATCCATCCATACACTCATTCATCCATCCTTCCGTCCACATTATGTTGGCTGACCTGGCATGGCCCCGCTCTACCTGTGCTCCATCTCTTTGCCCATGTTTGGACGAACCAGGAAGTAGGAGGAGTCGGGGATCGACGTTTACAACCCAGTCCTTCTCTGTTCTGCGTTTCGTTGTTTGTTTTCCGTTCTCCTGCAGTTTTACTGGAAACTCTAAATGGGGGATTGATGTCTGAACAAAGTTCCACCCGATGGCGATGATGCCCACTCGAGCAGAGCGTTTGCCTCTGACGAGGAGTTATTGATCTGACGGGCGCCACCAGAGCTCCCGACACGGACGTAACCCATCTCGCTCAACTCAAACGACCAGCTCAAGGCTAGAAGACAATGCCGCTCGCTCTCCCAGTGATTACAGGCAGTCACGGCAAATAAAGCACAGGAAGTAAAGATAAATAAATAAATAACCGACAGCAATCAATAGCAACAGTGGAGGTAAAGAGGAGTGAAGGACAGGCAGTAAATCCTCATTGTTATTAGCTAATTTATAGCCTGTGCTCTATTTTTTATTGAAACGGTGATAAATAATGCATCTAGGAAAATGAGACCATTTCCTTGGCGTCTTGAAGGCAACATTTAGCCGACCTTGGCCCCTGCAAGCAAATACATTTGAATGAGCGGGCTGGTTAAGAAAGAAACATTAAGAATTTGATGTAAAGTGGTAAAGTCAAAAGTTTGGTCATGTGCAAGTTTTATTTTGAAGGTTACGAAAGCGGCGAAGGCCACGCCGGACGCTGCTCGGCTTCATCAAGCATGATAGAATCAGACACGCGGGAAACGGCAGCATTTCAAAATAAAAGCATATTTCTTCATGCATATAAATGTCCTGCTGTTTCTTAATCAAGGATGATACATAGATTTGAATCCCACCGTCTCGTCGGCGTGTATTTGTGGAAAGACCAATAAAGTGTGTTGAGTGTAAGAAGAGCGACGTGCAGAGAGTTGGTTAGAATCAGAGATTTGAGTGCAGGTTGAGTCAGAATCAGAGATTTGAGTGCAGGTTGAGTCAGAATCAGAGATTTGAGTGCAGGTTGAGTCAGAATCAGAGATTTGAGTGCAGGTTGAGTCAGAATCAGAGATTTGAGTGCAGGTTGAGTTAGAATCAGAGATTTGAGTGCAGGTTGAGTCAGAATCAGAGATTTGAGTGCAGGTTGAGTCAGAATCAGAGATTTGAGTGCAGGTTGAGTCAGAATCAGAGATTTGAGTGCAGGTTGAGTCAGAATCAGAGATTTGAGTGCAGGTTGAGTTAGAATCAGAGATTTGAGTGCAGGTTGAGTCAGAATCAGAGATTTGAGTGCAGGTTGAGTCAGAATCAGAGATTTGAGTGCAGGTTGAGTCAGAATCAGAGATTTGAGTGCAGGTTGAGTCAGAATCAGAGATTTGAGTGCAGGTTGAGTTAGAATCAGAGATTTGAGTGCAGGTTGAGTCAGAATCAGAGATTTGAGTGCAGGTTGAGTCAGAATCAGAGATTTGAGTGCAGGTTGAGTCAGAATCAGAGATTTGAGTGCAGGTTGAGTCAGAATCAGAGATTTGAGTGCAGGTTGAGTTAGAATCAGAGATTTGAGTGCAGGTTGAGTCAGAATCAGAGATTTGAGTGCAGGTTGAGTCAGAATCAGAGATTTGAGTGCAGGTTGAGTCAGAATCAGAGATTTGAGTGCAGGTTGTGTCCGAATCACACAGCCGCTCAGAGTGGGTCGGGGCAGCTCGCTCACTCACCCTCTGACTTCAGGGGCACAACACAAATAGAAACACAGGCAGCTGAATGCACAGAGCAATGAAACAAGCTGATGTGACATCATGCACGTCATACTTAGAGATAGCAGTGAAGGCCAGCTCAACATTGACCCCCGTCATGGCGCTGGTCTCCATGAAGGGAACTGAATACTCCTGGGAACATGAAGAGGAGAGACTGGTGAACAATCATGAGGCTACAGGACTGTGGAGGTCTGGGCCCAGAGAGCTCAGAGGGTTCAGGGCCTTCAGGGCCTTCAGGGCCTTCAGGGACCTTAAGGGCCTTCAGGGCCTTCAGGGACCTTCAGGACCTTCAGGGCCTTCAGGGACCTTCAGGGACCTTCAGGGCCTTCAGGGCCTTCAGGGACCTTCAGGGCCTTCAGGGACCTTCTGACCCCAGGTGTGATCAGTCCTCGCTCCACTGTGGCTGATCAGTTCAGCTGTTTCCCGGATGAGTGACTCACCTTGGCGAGTCGCTCTCCCTCGTCTCTCTTGATGGTTCTGTCGCCGCTCATGTCGGCCTGACGCACACAGTCACCAGCAGAGGACAAACACAAAGAGTCACGTCAAACTGAACGAAAACGAGCCGGTTTCCACACTGACCTTCACAGAAACTCGATTTACAGACATTTTCCAATTCGTTCTTATTGTCAACAACTGATTCGAATGACAGACCTCTGCGTTAAAACAGAGGTGAAAAACGAAACATCCAAGAATTCCTGTCTTTCATCTCCATCCAGACAAATGTAACCGTCTAAAATATCACATTAAGTGTTTGAATGAGAAATAAAATTGGAAAACTCATCAAAGTAATCCTGAACCGCTCATCCAGTAATCTGACGGGGGGGTTCTACATCCCACTGGGATTATCAGCGTCAGGGCCAGTGACACTGCAGCAGGGTCCAAGTGAGATTCGAACCCGTGACCTTTGCTTCCAAAGTCAAACTCGAACCACTCTTCAAAGCAATGTTTTATATCTGTAATTCACGTCTAGTCTGGATTCCTGGATAAACTGAGGCTTCAGAGACTTGGAGCATGAGGCCTCAGTCATTGAGGAGCAGGTACGGTCCCATTTTGAAGGCTCCTTCATATGTGGGCGTGTCCTTCTGCAGCCAGCTCCGCCCCAAACTCAGCTGAATATGCTTTATGATCAAAGGGTCAAAGGGGTGGGTGCAGCTCCGTGTGCAGTTAGCGTCTTGACTGCATGAGGTCAAGTGTTCAATTCCCAATACCCTCACGTGTTTGTTGCTTTAGATACGAGTCTGCTGAACGAAATTATAAATCTGCACAGAAGAAACATTGAAAGTATAAACCCTCTGCTCTGTTGCCAAGCAACAGCTGTGAGAGCAGAAAACGCTGGTGGCAGCGATGGTGCAGAGCATGTGTCGTCAGAGTGTTCGGCTTCACCGTCTCCATGTGACATCCGGACTATAAAACACACCCAGCTAAAGTGCAGAGGCAGATTTACGTGACCTTTTATACATTTCTACCCTCATCGTTGAACAGGTGGTAATTATACTGATTGTAGAGTGAGAGTAGAACCACCTGAATTGGCAAAGGACTGTGTCTTTACCCTGGAAGGAGAGAGTTTGTCTACGGACTTTGGACTATCATGCGTTTTCTGTGGCCCACAGAAACAAAACTAAACCACCAACATCACGACTCAAACGGAAAACAGCTCTTCAACTCAGTGAAATCACATGTTTCTATGTGATCTACACATATATGTTGTCTATATGTATATAAATACATGATGTATATATTCCCTCTTTCTACTGTCTGACACTTTAGCCTTCACTGAGTTTCTTACACCACTTCATCTCACCTTGTTGCCCAGCAACATGATGACTACGTCGCTCTGTGCATACTCATGGATCTCTGTTAACCATGCCTGAAACAACAGAGACAAGTAAATGCAGGACAACTATAACACACACACACACACACACACACACACACACACAGCCCTCTCCCTGACCCACTGTTTATCACATCCCCCCAGACAGAAGGTATTAATACCGCACTCACCCTGATGTTGTCAAACGATGTTTTGCTGGTGATGTCGTACAGGAGGAGCAAAGCTTGAGAGGAAAGCAACAAACAGGTGTGATGACGCAGCACTTGACAGATCAGGTTCCTCATGACTTGCAGGTTTCGTACCATGAGCGTCTCTGTAATACGCGTGTGTGACGCTCCTGAACCTCTCTTGTCCGGCCGTGTCCCAAATCTGGAGGAAGGTGGGCAGAGAAGAGAGTCACTATAATGTTCTGTGTCAACAGGAGTGAAACCCGCCGGTGCTCGTTCAGCATTTTTTCATTTCACTCGGTCCGTTTTCTCACTGACCTGTAGTTTGACCTTCACCCCGTCCACAGTCACCACTTTGTTCTGGGGGAAGCAGGATCATGTGTTAAAGTTCATAGGTACAGAGGAACAAAGCATGACAGGTTCAAGACCCAAGTATCAGTTGTCAGGATCCCAACTCAGTTTGTCTTCTGCTGGATTTGTTTTCAGACCTCATCACTAACTCGTTTCAGACCACGCCTCCCTCTCCGTCCACGCCATGGGCTCATCTCCTGCCCCTGGTTTTCCTGCCCATCTCCACTCCTGTGGCCCATTCTCCCATCTACCCTTCAGTAGATACACCAGTCCATTTCCCTGCCAGATTGTCTTATGTTCCTGCCAAACACCCAGAATCCTTTCCTGTTCATTCCTGACCAACTGTTTTTTGACCCTGCCTGTTTCTGGACTCTGGACTTCCTGTCTGTTTCTGGACTCTGGACTTCCTGCCTGTTTCTGGACTCTGGACTTCTTGCCTGTTTCTGGACTCTGGACTTCTTGCCTGTTTCTGGACTCTGGACTTCTTGCCTGTTTCTGGACTCTGGACTTCCTGCCTGCTCCTTGTCGGGTCAGTTTGCTGTTGGACTGATTTCCTGGTTTTGACTCCGCCTGTACAAACCCAGTAAAGCGAACTTCCTCTGCAACTCTACTGCCTCTGTGTTGTGCTGTTGGGTTTGAATCTGTACTGGTGAATCTTACATCAGTAAAGGTCCGATGTGTAATTTTTGGGTCGAGTGTTTAAAATGTGTTTGCTGAATATGAAATAATTTCACTCAAAATCACTTGAATGTTTTACAGTGGCCCAGAATGGACAACCACCCCACTATTGTATACAACTCAAAAGAACACAACACAACACAGGTTGGCATTTCTCATCGCTACACAAGTGCAGAGCCAAGAACTACGAACCTTCACATCTGTATCCCAGGCCAACAAGGTAAAACAGTGCTGTAGATCAATCAAACACTATGTTTTGAAATGCCAGCCATGAGATTTGATCAATCAATCTAAATATACAGGTACAAAAACAGAGCAAACATACTCAGACTCAAACGTACACACCGTGAATCCAATCCCCACTGTAGCAGAGAAAGAGCCAGGAATGAACTTGCCCTGATCGAACTGCACCAACAGAGAGGTCTTCCCCACTCCACTGTCGCCCACCAGGATCGTCTGCGGGAGAAGGCGCACGAAGACAAAGAGTCCGTCACACGAGTGCTGTCGTCCGTAAAGACATTCACTCATTTTCATTTTCCTGTCCGAGGAGCTGGAGCTGCCTGTTCCTGTGTCGCGCCGACATCTGTCTGTCTGTCTGGGACTGGAGGTAAAACTTCATTCGTATGTGACTGCGCCGAGAGAACGTCTGGATTCTCTGGACCGGAAACATCTTGATCAAACTGAACGAGTGATTGATGCAGCAGTGGTTTGGGGCTTCAGGGTTAGACTGAAGCCTGATTCATGGTTTTATATTACTTCATGGGAGAGGCTACATTCACCCCCTCCATTCACCCCCTCCATTCACCCCCTACATTCACCCCCTCCATTCACCCCCTACATTCACTCCCTTTATTCACTCCCTCCATTCACCCCCTCCATTCACCCCCTCCCTTCACCCCCTCCCT
>JAFBJT010106431.1:0-14881 GCA_016785325.1 Chascanopsetta lugubris
CCACAAAAGCATTTCATTAAAAGGAAACTGTTTTTTTTTTTTTTAAAATAAGTAATTATAAAATATGCTAAGCTGGGGCAGGGCTATGGGCAGGCTGTGTTGTCACTCAGGGTACACATATCTGTATTCACACTACATAAGTATACGTTGGTGTAGTATTTATATCCCTTAAAGTCATGGTTATCCATTTGTAGTAATCACTACCCACCACTCTTAAATTAGTATTTCAATTAGAATAACATGGTTCTGTGATTTTTATATTTGTAGCTATTATTATTATTTCATAAATGTATTCTAATGTTATGTTTGCAATGCAATAACACTGTTGACAGGGAATTCTGCTTGATTGATTTAGTTTTATTCACAATGATTGTGACTCTTAATTGAAATGATACCTCTCCTCTAACTCGAAAAAATGAAGCCAAGAGACATTTGTTGTCAGATGACAAAATCAAACTTCAGGACTTCCAGCAGAAGAAATTATCTTTGGCTCATCTCGCCGTGGGATTCAAAGGTACAGTCCACTGTTAGTTACGCACTAAATTGTAAGATTTATTTTCATGTACCATGCAAGAAAATGGTCCATATTTTATTTTTTACCTTATTTGTGTAAAAGGAAATTATGTTGAGCTGTTCAAAGACAAGCTTCAAAGGAACGAGCTGATCCTGAAAGACGAGTTGAGGCTTCTTCTTCACCTGTGTCAGTCTCAGAAAGACATGGTTGTAGCCAGAGACGCCATCTACAAGTAAAGTACAACCTCCACCTTACACAACTCTATCTTTTTATTTCTATCATTTCTTATTTACCCCCTCTCATCTTATAGTTTCAATGTATTTTTCATGATATTATTTATTTAGTATTATTTAATATTTGTATTATCTCTATTTTACATTTTGCTCTTTGACTGTTGAAATATGAATTTGAACCTCATCTTTATATTATTTTAACAACAAGGTCTAGACTCTTAAATCTGCCTTTGTGTATAAAATGTTTTTCATAACTAATCTGGACAATTGTTCATCTGTTTCTGAGCAGGTATCATGCAGAGAACAGAAACATGGGGGATGCACAGTTTAAGTTCGGTCCTGTCTTTGTGAGACTGTGCTATGAGATGGGTCTAGAGGACATGGCAGCTACTGCACTGACAGATCAGGTCAAATATTATATCAACCACTGTCATAGATACTCACCAGGTGTTTATTATTTATAACTTTGTGTGAAATTTGTAATTAACATACATACTTCTCCTCACTTTCACAAACAGAATATGAAAGGATTTTTCCATGACTCTGCTTCCTTCAACATCACCATAGACATGTTATTTGAAAAAGGCTCTTATGACAGTAAGTATAGTTCTAAAGTTTTATTCTCCTGAAGTCATCTCTTCATGTTCACCAGATTACAAACACTGCCTGTTGTAGATGCTCTGGAGGTGTTGAATACCATGAGGAACCAGGGTTTAGTATTCAACAGAGACACACTGATATTGGCAGCTGGAACCTGCTATAAACTGGTAACGTTTTCATTATTTTACCTAGGATTTTGAAGAAAAGTGAAGTTCATGGGTGAGGTATGGGTGACATGTTCATTTGAGATTAATGTTGTGTTTTATTGTGGTCAGAACACGCCAAAGTCCTATGGAATCTGCATGTCTCTGTTTGAGGAGATGCAGACCAAAGGATTCTTCATCCACAGACACGCTCACTGCTTTGGTGTAGCTTTAGCACTTAGGCAGGTGAGTCTACTTTGTTTCTATTCCTATCATTCATTCAGTCACATGTAGAAAATATATAGTATCGCCACTAGTCTGTTTCTCCTTTCATCTTCTAGAATGACATGGAAACGGCCCAGTCACTCTATTCACAGATCATTGGCACAAGTAACAGATTGTGTCAAAATTTACTTGTAAGTGTGCCTCATATACTAACTGTTATGTGTTATTCATGGCCGTCATTGTTCCTTCATAAGGTTTTGTTTACATGACTTAGATTGCACTACTGGCCATGTCGGGAAGGATGGGAGATGCCATTTCCACCCTGTCTGCAGCTGCGTCCCATAAACGCCCTTCTTTTGTGAAGAAGACTGAATTCTCCCAGGAGCTGGTGAGTCCAACACCTTGTAATTTAACAATAACATTGGGAGGAAAGTGAGAGATGCAAAGATTAGATAAACAACCATCATACTGTTCATCTAAACTCCTGGTATTCGTACCCATCATTTAGTATGTTTTTCAAGAATTGATGAAAGCATTCTAGGTGTGCTAAAGTGATTCTCTAGTTAAAAACTGCTGTGAAAGCGTGAACTCGGGTTTCTTATGACCCTCTCCCTCAGATCGATATGCTGTGCTTGTGGAGTAAAGATGGACCCCATGAGGTGAAGTTGGAAAAGATAGTGACTCAGCTCAAACAAGCCGGTCAAGTGACTGAGCTGACAATCGATCACATGCTGTGCCAAGTGCCCTCAGAGAAGTGGAGACAAACGCCGATAATGGAGGAGAGGGGGGTCGGCCGGAGGACCTCGAGGCCACTCCAGTCCATCCTGCTATCAGAATGAGGACACCTACGTCCTCTAAAGTGTTTGGGCTGGTGGCTTCAAAAGAACAACAACTGTCAAGATCATCTACCTCTGTAACGCAGACACCATCATCCCTGCAGATGGTCCTATTTTTCTTTTCATCACCGTCCAATAATTTGCAAAGTGGTCACAGACCAGGTTTATGCAGCACGGATTTAGAAATCCTCCAACTGAAGAGACTTTTACTTTTAAAGTTGTCATAAGGGTAGCTTGGGTATCTGAGAATGTGCTATATTGTATTTATAAAGTTGTGATTAAGAGATGTAGGGTAAAACAGATATTTAATAGAAACGTCTAATTCACTTTGTCTTCTCTTCTCGTACAGTGTATATAATGACAATAAAGGCATTCTATTCTATTCTTTTGTGTCTATGCAGTGAGTTATCTTTATTAAAACCTGGGTGTATTGAGAATATAAGATATAACATATTTTACATATGTCATCATGTAAGATCTTAGATTAGATCAAGCACAGATGAATATAATGTCATTTTCTGACATTTTGAGATCAAATGTTACGCAGTAGCTGGGAAAGTTAAAAAGGGAACGTTGTACTTTATTTCAGCTAGGTGGTTAAAGAGTGGGGCAGGATTCTGGAAATACTGTCACATGGTGATGTTGCATTAGCAAAACATCTAAAATATTAATGAATGCCAGCAACAAATAGAAGAGAGGGGCTGGCGAAAGATAAATAAAATATGAATTTATTTTAAAATGAAGTTAACTCAGGTTTGGGAGCTGGACCACACCTTAATTCACTTCATGTCTAGCCTTCATACATCAAGTAATTCAATAAAAACTTACTTGATATCTTATTGTAGATATCATTCCTTGAGGCAGTAGAAGGTGCTGTTACTGTTATTTTGTATCACTATTATCATTATAAACAGAAGTAGTTTAATTGACCAGAATAATTATATTAATGTAACCGTAAACAGTTTGCTTCATTGTGATGTCAAAATGACATGCAGTGAATAATCAGAGCTTAAAAATCATTAGCGGTTACTGTCAGCAGTACTGTCACTATTTTAAAGACAATATATATATATAGGTGTATTAAAGGCCGGTACTAATAATATGTATAAATAATAAAACATGAATAAAAAGTCAAAAGTGCTGAGGAAAAAAAATACACAGTCAGATCAGAGTTTGAGCACAAGTATAAAACTACCACGTTACAGCTGCAGACATGTAAACAAACCGCATGACCCACATGAAAACACTCCCATAATGCACCGCTTTCAGTAGACGAGCAGCCAAGGGGTAGGAGGAATAGCTTAGTGGGCGCTTAGACCCAAACAAAGCGTGTGGCACTCTAGAGTCCTACATTTTAAACTGAGAGTTCTCACATTATTTTTCTGGAGAGGAGCGAGCGGCGGCTGCGGTGATACCGGCTCCTAGTGGCAGCTTGTGGCGCTGCTGTTAGCATCAGCTAGCCGGGGTTAGCAGGCACCGAGAGACGGGCGGAGGCGTTGGAGCTGTGTGTTACGCCGCTGGTCACATCACCCACCAGGGTGAACAGAAACAAACAAAGGAAGGACGTTGGAATTGGTGTTTTAAAGAACTCAATCGTCGAATTTATCGAAACATTCAGTTAGCAACGGAGAGTTAGCAGTTAGTGACAGGATAGCTAACTTCAACTCCGCCGTTGTTAGCTAACATCTATAAACACTGGCCGTGTGTCGCGTTGGTTTCAGCTCGATCAGAAAATCACAATGAGCTCGGAAGAAGCAGCTGCGTCCAATAAAGCCGCACCAGAGGATGATGGCATGACGTGGTGGTACCGATGGCTCTGCAAAATAGCTGGGGTACTAGGAGGAGTGTGTAAGTAGTATTCCCTAACAATCGAGCTGTCTTGGATAATCACAAGTTAAACATGGTATTAATGTCATATGTTGGGAGGAAATGCAGGTGTTGCATGTGTTTTGTGCCAAATGGCATTTGCGTTAATTATTTCTTCTTTCTGATGGGCAGGTGCATTTAATATCCTCTCTGTTCTTTCCATATGGTTTATCATGTGCCCCCTTATTTATAACAAGGATCAGATCTTCCACTGGACAATGCGTGAAATGATCTTTTTTGGTGGGAATCACATCTTTAAATCTGTTCATGCCTGGTTTCCAATGGCTCGTTCAGTCAAGACAAAGGCTTTGTCTCAGCTCATTGTCCCTGTCACTGCAGCAGCAGCCACCGCCTATATGTGCTTCTGTGTGTCACACCACAACGGCCTGTCACTCCTCATTACACATTATGGGATTCACACGCTCTGTCCCCAGCAGGCACTGTGACATCCTCCCCGGGTGTGACTTTCTTCTTTAAGTGCTCACTGTGCACTTTTCCAGCCATGGTGCAGCCCGGTGTCCCTGCCTCCTCCACCTCCACCCCATCCCACTCTGTCTGTCACCGTGACACCAGAGTCCCACTGCCTGTATCACATTAACCACCCGGAGGTCTGCATATTCAATGGGCTCTGTATTATTGAACAGGGTGGACGGCCTGAGGGAGCAGGAGGTGCGGCGTAGTTGTTGCACTGTTTTTGACACCTTGTGTGTGTATGCTGACAGTTCATTCACATCATCAGGTTCTTTTACCATCCATCATCACTTTGGTGCACAAGCCCACACCTTTAGTTGACTCAAATACTGAGGATTATACTTAACGCTGTCATGGTGTTGGTTCTCTGACTATTTGTGAGCAGTTTGAAAACACACTTCTATTTTGATGTTTGATTTGGACCTGGAACAGTGCAATCAATCATTGATTGCAATCAATCATTAATATAAACCTGGAAGCAAATTGGAAAGCACACTTTTTCTTGTTATAAAAGTAAGAACTGCCAAAAGTGAAGCTACCACACACACACACACACACACACACACACACACACACACAGAGTGACTGCTGATCCAATCATCCAGTCGTCAGATATGGTCATTAACTATGAAGTCACTGTATACCCATGACTTGATTGCTTTATGTCCTCGTCAGCGCAACTGATAATGAATTTTCACACCACTACTGATTACTGAAATTACCACTGATTACTCACTGGCCCACTCTCATTGCACACACTGAGGGAATAGTCAGACATTTGAAATAAACTGTTCTTATTTTCTGTTGGAATGAACAATAACATTACTAAAATACATTGAATCCAGTGAATAATGAAATTTCAAATTAAAAGACATCACAGTCATGATTATGTTTAAAGCCTTCTTTGAAAATGATAATTAGAAGTCTCTCTATGAGAGAATCTTGTAATTATCTTGATTGTGTCTCTAATTGGGTTTTGTAATAGCTCTATCAAGACGGTGATGTACATTTTTATTTTGTACAATGATTTTTTTTTTGTCACAGCACATATTGTACATGAAACGTTTGTATGTAAGTGTCATGGTTGTCACGCAAGAAGTGATGAAACTTGATCTCAGAGCAGCCACAACCACAGATCTGATCTTTATTTCTTCAAAATAATTCAGACAGACAGAAGAAGACAAACACACAGATGGTACTTTATTCATCTTCAAGGGAAAAAATAACACTGCTAATGTGTCTAATACCATCTGTTTTGTCTTGTTTTCTTCAAATCATGCAGCGTGTGCGGTGGCAGGGGTGTGGAACTGCGTCACTGTGAACCCTTTAAACATTGCTGCTGGAGTGTGGATGGTGTAAGTGAACAGTATCATTTTTTCCAGGAATATGTCATGTGATATAATATTACATATTATGTAATATAAAACAAATAGAAATTAAATAACTGTTATTTGCATGCATTTATTTCTCTATACACTCTGTAGAAACCCAGTATTGTGGTGTTTGAGAGCTACATCCTGAGATATTACCTTGCAAAACAACAGTATAATGTTCCTTCATTCCTTTGTTTTTAATCTCCCCCTGACCTCCCTCTCCTGAGCCTCAGCTGTTCAGCATTTGAGATAAAAGTGCTCAGCGTGACCCTCCTCTTCTTATCTCCTCTCATCTCTAGGTTGAACGCCTTTGTGCTCTTCCTGTGCGAAGTTCCGTTCTGTTGCCAGTTCATAGAGTTTGCCAATGCAGTGGCAGCCCGAGCAGACAAACTCAAGCCGTGGCAGAAAGCCCTCTTCTACTGTGGGTGAGAGCGACGATAATTCTTAAAAGTGTCGCCTGAATTTGCGTGATATGATAAATCGCAGCGCTGGAATGTGAGTTTCTCCCAGTTTGAGCCCCTGGCTGCGCTTTGTTTAGCTCTGCCTTTGCTCAAACCACGTGTTTACATTCAACATATTTCTACCTTAGGCAGGGAGGCAATGTAATAGTGAAGTTATTTGGGGCTTTATTGTACGGCTTTACTATTAGGGCATTGTATTACATTCATCACCTTCAAAAGTAGAGATACTGAACTATGATCTCGAATGAAAACCTCTGTAGAATTTGACTGCTCTTGTCCACAGTGTGTACTTTAGATGATTTACTCACTTTTGTATTGATCTCTCTCCTCGGTTGTTTACTTTCAGGATGGCTCTGTTCCCCGTGGTCTTGAAATTCTCCATGACGACCTTGTTTGGGAACGCTATCGCCTTTGCCACGGGAGTTCTGTATGGCCTCGCATCGTTAGGGAAAAAGTAAGCTTCGATAGTAGTTAGCGATTTTGTAATGTGATGCCATTTGCCAACATTTTTACTTTTCTAATGACTCATTTGAATCGATGTCTTACCCTTAAACCCCTCCTCTAAAATGTGGTATTAAAACAGACTCTCGAATTAAACCCGCAATGCTTCACTTTAAACAGCTAATACGATTCTTATTGTCTGCAGTGAAGTAGCGAGTAACGAGCTTCGTCACTCAGACAGATTAACCTTTGACGAGGTCAGCCGTTAAATAACCTTGTTATTAACGCTGTTGCCCTCTCCTGTCACACCTGCTCTGCCTTTGACTCCACTCACCTCTTCCTCCTCATAACATCGTATTACCACCCTTCTCTCGCTTCTCTCTTTCTCTCTCTCTCTCTCTCTCTCTCTCTCTCTCTCTCTCTCTCTCTCTCTCTCTCTCTGGGGCCGCGCGGCCGCGTGCCCCACACTCTCTCTCTCTCTCTCTCTCTCTCTCTCTCTCTCTCTCTCTCTCTCTCTCAGGGGAGACGCGGTGACGTACGCCAGACTGCAGCATCAGAAGCAGGGCGATGAAGAGAGGATGGCAGGGACGGCAAACGGTGCTCCAGAGTGAAGCATCCATCTTCCCCACCTCATCCCCCTCCTCTTCTTCTCCTGCGTTCCCACTCTCCATCCATCCATCTTCTTTCCTTCTCCATCATCCTTCTTCTATCACTACATAACAAAGAGGACTGATATTTCCTTTGAATTGCTGCATCCTCGCTATCCAGACCTAACAAAGCCGAAGAAGAGGGTGTTGGATTGAGTCCATTGTTTGGTACCTGGTGTGTAAACTTTAATTTGTATGTTTATTTATTACTTATTATTCGTGTCCCTCCGTTGCTGCCGTCGGTTGTGATCCCTCTTTTCAGGAATAATGTGAGGTAGTTCTTCGTAGCCCAAGAGCCTTTGTAGAAAAAACTCGATAGAAATTCATGTGATTGTAAAATGTATATACTTCGGATTGTTTGCTTTGACCTTGAGGCTGTGATTCAGAGTTGTCTGAGTTGTAACGTGGGTGAAGATGAATCATCAGATTGGAGCCTCTATTTCTGATGACATCACAAAGAGGTTTCCAGTGAATTGAGCCATCACTGGATGGACTGATACAGACTGAGACCCCCTCTGTTTGTTAGACTCATTTATGGGATGTGGACCTCTGAAATTATGACATGGAAAAGGCTAAAATTCAGTTTTATTGAAAGAAATCTGTTTTTAACCATTTAGATTAACATACGAAGAAAAGCCATAACCCCTTCACACACACACACACACACTGAGTTGTACTGAGACTTGGAACAATTGTAGAATAGAATTATTTTAAAAAATCAGGTTCTGATCAAATGATGTATGAAAACGAAGTGATTTTGTTGTTACAGTGTTACACCCACTGCACACGCACACAACTCTGAACTGCAGCCAGACCTCTTTTACGAACATGTACGGGGCATTAGGGATGTTTGGAACATCAGGGAATGTATCTGGTAAATCCAAAGACAAAATCAGCTGAATTTTTAATTTTATTTAGTGCTTTCATCCATTTCCCCATTCGGCATCAGCTCATTTAAAGCACCACTGCACTAAACATTTTGTAGCATTGAAAAAAAGGGGGCATTCTGATCAAAAGTTTTCAGTGCGTGGGGTCTGCTTGTTTACGTACGGCTGCCCATGTGGCAGCAGCCGGTATAGCCAGGATGTGGCTGCAGATATCGTGGCACATTTATGTATTTAAAAAAAAAAAATAAAGGAAAGTGCGCTTATTTTATTCACTTAAAGAAAAAAGAAAATGTGATGACTTAAGATTTTCCTTCGAGACTCAATTCTTGAATATTTGTTGTGTTCGTGGTGAGTGTTAATTACTCGAGCATGAAATTTTAACGAGGGGAAGCGAGTCGTTTCAGGGACTAATTGGTCTGTATCCCACACAGTTGTCACAGCCACAGTTCGCCTTTGTCATTCAAATGAGGTACAACGTTAACAGTTTTATGTTTGTGTCGTTTTGTTGCCTGCCCTCCGTTGTGGGGGGAATAAGTGTGAACACGTACGTACCTCTTACAGCTTACGTCTTTTGACTGGACCTTCTGCACACCACCCCTAACTCTCAGGTGTCATACTCTGACAATGCACAGATACAGTTATTCCAGTGGAGTGTGTTTCGATCACAGTTACATGACGACTCTGCTGGAGCGAATGGGAAATTGTTTGGGAAAGCATTTCAAACGATTGATGAAACACCACGTTCACACCAGCGATGTGTTGCAGTCCGGCTCGACACATGTACTGCTCTCTTTGTCCAAAGCTGTCCCTTTTCAATTGTGCTAGTGTTTCCTCTGCTGTAAGGGTGTGTGTGTGTGTGTGTGTGATGTTTGTTCTGTTATGAATCCTCATCCTGTAATGAATAAGTCAATTAAAACAAACTTGCTACTACTCATCTTGTTTTTTATGTCTTAAAAACTCTGTTTGTGTTGGACTAAGAGGAATATATTGTAGATCTACGATGTAAGCTTCAAATTATTGTTTCAGTTTTAATGACACTAAACATTTTAATTAAGTTCAAGGAGATCACATTTTAATTAAAACTTTATTATTTCCACAGTATCTCATCAAGTATGTTTTATTACTTATTAAACATAATATATTACATGGTTAATATCTTGCCCCTTAAGTGTTGATTAATGGGATTTAGTTGGGACAGGACACCACACACACACAGTTAATCTTACAAACATCTGGAAATTAGATTTTATTAAATGGTATTTAACTGCAGTGTCGTGAGTGGCCAACAGAGGGCACCCTAGTTTCATGACAGTATTGTGTCTTTTAACCTTGCATTTAGTGACACAATGTCGAGATACTATTTCTAAAGTTGCTATTCAGTGAAGACTGGCTGTCAATGGTAAAAAAAAAAAGAAGGTATAATTACCCATGATGCACCACTGTAGGCTGCCATGTTTTTACAGTAGCCCAGGATAAACAAACTTAAGACATGTTGAACTCTAATAATAAATGGAGGCACACACAAGTCCTCCTACATGCTTGGGAGGGAATGGTGGGATGAGGAGCATTCAGCTGCAATACTCAACTTCACCACTCGACTTTACTACATCCTACTCTATATAAGTGCAATATTAAAAGTCATTTCCAAGCATCTGGAATTTCATTTAGCCACTTTTGGATTTGTAGATGGAGAAAGGTATTTTTCAAGTTAGATGCAACTTAAATAGCTGTAGCAACCAGTTTCACCACTAGGTGTCAATCAATCTGACATAGTGCACCTTTAATGGAGTAAATGAACCCAAATGAATTGTGTCAGGTTTCTTGCCCCAGTATGTGTGTGTTTTGGCTCTCCTCCCAGCCTCTGGTTGTATCATGCCTGGGAACTTTGCTCCAATGAGGGAGCCGCTTTGTGTGCTTTGAAGGAAGGAAGGAAGGAAGGAAGAGAGGAAGGGAGTGAGAGAGAGAGAGAGAGAGAGAGAGAGCGAGAGAGAGAGAGAGGTTGCTACCAACAAGACGGGATTCAAACACTCTCTCTCTCTCACACACACACACACACACACACACACACACACACACACACACACACACACACACACACACACACACACAGCGGTTAGGAAAGGAAGGAAGCGAAACACCTGTGTGGTAAACACACTGTGGTTTCCCCATTGTGTGTGTGTGTGTTTGTGTGGAGCACTGGACCGTCCACGTTGCCGCGGTGTGACCGGAGACAGCGCGTGTTGTTGCGGGGGGACGGAGACAGACGTGTCCCTGCTGAGGACCGGCAACAATGCGCCGCGTCCCCACGAGTGTCGGATCACCCGCCCACGCGCAAACACGTGATCGCCGGGCCGTGTAGTGCGTGCTTACCTGCGGACACACGCGCGTGGCGGCGGGTCCGTTGTATTGGCGATGCCCGCCCGGAGGAACAGGTACAACCTGGTGGACGATGTGGCGGACTCCAGGCTGCCGCTGCACAACGAGGAGGCTTATCAACATGGCATCTCCTTCCAAGCAAAGGTGAGGGCACACACACACACACACACACACACACACACACACACACACACACACACACACACACACACACACACACACACACGCACACACAGACAAATGTTACATACACACAATGGAAGTGTGAACACATGGTGACACACATGGGATGCATATGGGGCAGTGTTGGTGGTTTGGGATGTAAACAATAAACATGCAGGTGCAGTTATTGTTTGCTTGTCGATTGTTGTTAAACAGCAGGCGCGCGCGTGTGTTTGTGTGTGTGTGTGTCTGCAGAGAGATGAGGGGAAGTGAGTGAATCTGCTGGTTATCTAAAAGTTATTTTGTGTTGATCACAGGCTGCAGCTTCTATTTTCATCGTCTTATTATAAATAGAAATCAAGCCTAGTGTTATATTTATGTTCATTTGGAAAGTTGTAGCACACTTCCATTTTCTTTGCATCCTCACACAAATTCATGATATGGTTTGTTGAACACATGCTCACACAAAGTGAACAGCCATTCAAACACACAGAGCATGTTCAAACTATGGACACAGGACGCAAACGCCTTTATAATGAGAATAAATAAATTATTCATATCCATGGGGACAGTGATGATGATGATGATATTATATATGTACGTACATGTTTTACACACACACACCCTACCAATGTACCCATGTAATATATACAAATAGACATGGATATAGATACATTTATCGTTACACATGCAGACACAGTTGCATACACATATACAACACAGTGCTTTGATCAGCATTGTCAACATCATTTGGTGTCTCACCCTATTGGTCCCCAAAACACTGGTGACTCTATTTCAAACTGACACAGTTGATATACCACCAAGAATTTACAGACCTGACAGTACAATACAAACACACACACACAAAACATGATTTTTGTCCCAACTTTATTCAAGGTCTCCCGGCGGCTCCCCAGGAGTCAATGTTTACATCTTGTTTCCCTCAGGAATCGAATCAGGAGCGTTTGTTCGATACACTTCACAATACGCGTGTGTCACATAATGTGTGTAACCAACATCAATAACGCCATGTGTGGTTCCTTCCAGTACGTGGGGAGTCTGGACGTGCCCAGGCCCAACAGCAGGATGGAGATCGTGGCGGCCATGAGGAGAATCAGGGTAAGACCAACACTCGCATCAACAATTAATGTCCCATACAGTCGAACTACACGTCCACAACAGCACAACAGCGAGAGTGCGGCGCTGGCAGAGGAACTGTGTGTGTTCACAAAGTAGTGACGCAGGTTCTGGGTGCACAACGACATGCAGAGAGAAAGCCAATGAAAGAGGTGCATTGTGGGTCATTCTTTGCTTTGACCTTTCCTCATATGTTTCTCTGAGGTGAAGGACACATTGTGTGTCTTTGCTTTTGCTGCCCCCTGATAACTCGGCGTTGCCTGGAATACTTCATCAGAATGTTCTCGCATGTTTGACAGTGTGGCGTGTCACGTCACACTCACACACACTCTGGGCTTTATTCTGTCTCTGCGTAAGCCGTATCACTGCTCTTTCTGTGTGTGTGTGTGGGGGGGGGGGGGGGTTCTATGTTATGGTTTTTCCTTCACGACGTCCCAGCAGACCGGCGTCGCTCCTCCAGGGCCGTGCGCACAGAGCCGTATGGCACCGGCCGAGGTTTGGCTCTCTCAGGGGAGGAGTGAGTCACAGGAAGTGTCTGGGTTCTCACACGACAAGGCTCTTATCCCCGGCTGAGGAGAGGACGGGTGGTAAAAAAGCCTTAATGTACATTTATCCCCCTGAAACATGCATGAGTTCTGACGAGCAGCTTTTTGGGATTTTTTTGGGGGGGGGCTGCCATGCATGTGTGTGTGTGTGTGTGTGTGTGTGTGTGTGTGTGTGTGTGTGTGTGGCTGTGGCTTTAAACGTGACACTGTGCATTTCAAATCGCAGGAACAGTGTTGGGGAACAGTAGATCTTTGGGGCAGACTAAACCAGTCGCCAGAAGTTTATCGAGCAAAGCCGCAGAGTTTATGTGCGTCCCCGCGAATGAGCAGATAGCGATTCTCAAACTGTCAAATCAATACAGCTGTAAACATGATTGTCAGGGTGATAACGCACACTGCAGGCGGAGGGCAGGGCAGGGAAATGTGGGGAGCGTGTAGAAACAGACACCGGAGCTTTAGAAATAAAAAACAGCATCTCTGTTTTCACGAGGGTTGCATATTAACAGCTGTTGTGATGGTCAATTACCGTGCCCGTTTAATATGGGCTGACGCATGAGTCCAACATGGAAGTGGAAAAGCATGCAGTTCACCGGGTGGCCACTTGAGGCTGGCTTCAAAAGTGAGTCAACCCCCTATAGACTTCTATGTTAAAGTGGTCTACGTTAGAGGGCAATGTTTCAAGCCTGGTACAAACTATAGGTTTGGTATCAGTCAGTAACATTTGTTGCCGTGACAACTGTATGGGGGTTGAATGTATGGCTCAGTTACTGCCTCCTCTTTGGTATATATGGGTTTTACTTTTAAACAGACCGATTACCAAATCACTTTACCACTGTTTTATTTATTGATAAATCCATTAATCCTTGTTTTCCTAGTTCCACCCCCTTTATACAGCTCCCAGTGCTTATTTTAGAGTGTATGTGTGTATGTATACACTATATATACATGCTGTGTAGTCAAGTTTGTTTATCTCTGCGTCTGAAGTTCCCTCCAGCTTCAAAGAAAGCTCCGAATTAATAATGAATGAGCAAGTGTATTAGCTCTCAGCCTATTGTATAGCATATATTTTTAATTTTATTTTTTTATTCCTGAATGACTAATGGCTGCTCTATAGAGTCCCCCAGCGACCAATATAAGGGAACACTGGCCTTTTATATAAAAAAAACAACAACAACCTACCAAGCTCTGATTTATTAATTTGTCGTGACTTTCATGTAATCTCTGCTGACAGTGAGTATGGCGGACATCCTATTTATAGCCCTCTGTTATTACACTGACCGGTGGATGACTCGGGCTTGGCTTTTTTCCCGTGTCGTGTCGTGTCTCGCAACTGGGGCTTTGAAGTGAAGTATCGAAGTTCTGTGTTACAGTGAGTATTGTAAAACATAGCTTATCTGGTCCTGGTAAACTCTTCATAAAAATGCATATGGAAGGGAAGTTTGGAAAGTGAAACCAATACTTCTGTACCCGTGTTTTCTCAAATGACCAGCAGAGGGCCAATCCACTGATTGCAAAAAGTGAATATTGTCAATTGCACATTTCATGGATGATGGTGGCATTGATGATGAGGCACTATATCTGTTGTAGCAATGATTGACAGCTAGTACCATCCAAAGGAAGCAAGTCGTAGGTGCACTGTGAAAATAGGACTAACCAGCGGCTGATACTGGCACTGTGCTGGCACTAATTTATCTTTTCATTATAAAGATGGAGTTTGTTCTTTGGAAGCTCACACGGTCTTGTTGTTCAGCCGTGAGGATTGACTGGTGTACTTTCCCTTTGTGTCGCCCCTGGTTACGTACTCACGGGAAGGTAAAGATTGCATTATGTGAAGTCCTCTCCCACTGTTCCTCCGTGTGCGAAAACAAACACACGAAGGGCAGATTTGCACGTTGGAGACTCGGTTGTCAAGTCCAACGTAATGTACTTAGTGTCGATGAACATCGACTGGCCCTCCCGACTCC
>JAFBJT010106431.1:14969-46939 GCA_016785325.1 Chascanopsetta lugubris
ACCGAAGCAAAAAGGCCTCGTCTTTGAATTAGAAGCGCGTATGTCCCGTTCGGCCGAGGGACCTCGTCGAGTGTGATTAAAGAGAGTGACGGAGGCGGCGGCGGCGAGAGGGACTGCGGCGGGAGGAAGTCCTTGAATGGAGAGGTTTTGCTCGGTGGCTGGCAGAGCCACAGTCATTTCATCTCCCTTGGCTAATCTCTTTAGTCTCAGTGGATGTGAGAAAACAGGAGCAAACATCTGAGGAGGAACAGAGGGAGGGAGGGAGGGCAGGCCGGCGCCGCGTCCCAATCGTGGCTCTGAGTACAACTGTAAATCTGGGTTTGATGGAGCGGAGGAGCTGTGCTAGTTAAGTCTTCAACCGGTCTCTCACACACACACACACACGCGCGCGCGCGCAGTAAGCACACACATGCATACCGCTGCACCTTCCCACAGAGGGGAAGTGAAAAGACACAATTTTGTATCCTGTGGATCTTTTCATGGTCATTTTTTTGTTCAACCTTCTCCCCCATTGTGGCCGACTGGTCCCACTGTGTGGGTTCATAAGAATGTGTTTCATTCAGTTTGAGCAGTGGCATAGAAACCACCCCTGAGGCCTGCGAGTCCATTCACACATGTGTCTTTTTTGTGCGTGATGGTGAACATGTGTGTGTGTGTGTGTGTGTGTGTGTGTGTGTATTTGTGTGTACAGATGTAGAACTCCGTAGAAGTGAGCCCCCTTGCATTTATAACAGCCTCTTCGATCGATTCAACAAGGTTGAATGACAGAGGCTGCAGCTGCACGTTGGAATTCACAACCCCACTCTCCGTGTCTGTCTTCTGGAGTGTCTTTGCAAAACAAACTGGACTTGTGCACATTTTGCACAATTAAGGGGCGTGGCCTCTTGAGTGACACCTGGGCCGACCTGGCGCGCTCTGTGGATGCTGCGACAGCACCACGGGCCCCACCCCCAGCTCTACCTGTGCTCCGCCTCTTTTCCCTTTTTTGGGGGGGATGAACCAGGAAGTAGGAGGAGGGCTGAGACTGTCACTCCCATTCTGAGCATGCAGGAGAACCTACGGTGGCCCTCAGTTGTCATTAAAGCTCAGAAGATGTTTAGTACGTCCACTCTGCGCTATTGTGAAAACATGGGGAGGACCTGCTCCTGGTGTAAATAAACATTAACGGGCCCATTTTGGGGTAATTCATGCACTGGTTTGGGGTGATTATACATGAGTCAAAATGTCAATACCATTGTTTTGTAATTCTATTTCTATAGATCGTGTTGTTACTTACATTTCCCCTCCCCTGCTGTGGACACAGTCTGCCATTTCCAAACATAGTTACAGGGATGCAACTTAGGGCAATCCACTCCCTCTTCCCCTCTGTGTCTCCATCACAGCCCCCCCCCCCACCCTATCTCCCAGCCTCCTTCTCCATCCTCCGCTGTTTTCTTTTCGTCCCCTCACTCTCCTCCTATACTAAAATAGACTGCCTCGATTTAGCCCATCTCTGGCCATCTACTCAGTGCTGACAGGAATAGATTCCTTCAGCCGAGGGCAGGCTGTGCATGCTCCCCTTTGAATTTTGATCGGCTCTAATGGGATTTTAAGCCTCCCTCGCATGTCTGTCAGGATGCAGCCCTTTTTCCTTCCGGCCGCCGAGTGTCTCCCCGGCTCTGACGTGGTTCCCCTCTCCCTCCGCGTTCGTCCCCCACGTCTGTGCGGAACATTCCGTGTGATCGAAAGTTTTGCGGAGACGATCAAAGTTTGACTGAAACCTTCCAGGAGCGAACCTTGTTTTTAACCGATGTTCCAGTGAGCGTCGGTGTCAGTCGCCCGAGAGCTCACTAGAACTGTCAAGACTCAGTCAGGAGCAGATGTTAGGCTGCTGAGGGGGACGTGGAGGGACCAGGACCTGTCACAGAGCCCAACACACTTCTTTACTGAGTGGAGTTTTACTCACAGTGTTGCTGTGCTTCAGAGTGAACTCAAGCTGAGGACAGATACAAGTTTTTAGTTTTAATTTTAGACAGTAAAAATGGCTCATTTTAGTTGAATGAGAACCGCAGTTCATACATTGAAGTGATTATACACTCGTGAAAATTATTTCTAATTCCATTCCTGCCAATCAAAATGGAGTATTTCACCTAAAGTGTTCATATTGGAACTTTATACTGTGAAATATCAATCCTCAAATCCATCAGTTGAGTCATAAGGTTCTATTTTTCAATTTACTTGGTGATGTAGTATCATTGCAAACAATTTACCTCCTATTATCTGGATCAGCATTGACCCCAAAAATCCATATGTGTCTGGTTCTAATACAAACACAGATTAGTCTCACACTGTGACATACAACAGATTTAATCACCCACACACAACGATGCAGAGATGAGGCAACCCACCGTCCTTGTAAAGCAAAGTTAGATGAAATATAGATGATTAAACTACACAGCAATCAATCAGGAGTCAGACACAGCCCAACACAAACAATTTCTAAATATCAAGAGAATCTAATTTGTTTTTGGCACAACTCCTCCTCGCCCCGCATGTCCCAGAAAAGCAGGAATGAGAAATGGGAGTGCAGCTTAAGAGCGGGGGGGGGGGATCTATAGCAAAGTGGGGGCGGCTGGCTGGGTGTTGTTCAGCGTGTGAATGTGGGATATGCTGTATTTAGGGAGGCATGACACATACATAATGAGGGGCACAGTTTTCACTTTGTGTTCACGCTGGCTTAATGGCAGATGTACGAGAGCATAGTGTGTGACCTATATGTGTACTGGATTAGACGTGATGCCAGCTTTGAAAGAGCGCAGTCACCCTTTGTTTAGCGACAAAGGGGGGGGGGCATGGGGGTCCCATTTTTATCCATTAACATTTGTCTCAGCATCAGTCACCAACCATGATCACAGTTTGGAGGTGCACTTGTGCAGCGATCTGCTCGCGCTGTGCTCGCACAGACTGGAAATCCAAACATGGACTTAATTCCATAAACCCATTAGTTTAATTATTTGTGTACTGCTGCGGCCAATGTGACTCGCGTCCAGTATTGAGATTCACAGCCAGCTGAACTCTGTCTGTGGCAGGAGTTGTATTGGAGCAGGTTTTAGTGCAGACAACTGTGAAACTGGAATGGTACAAAGTACAGTGACATTCAGTAACTATAATTTGAAATCATCTGACATCGTCACAATATGAACTCATATTAGGCCCTAAGCATTTCTAATTAAAATGCTGAAATGCTTTCAAACGTATTACAATGTTCACAAATGAAATGAAATATCAAAATATACTGAGTGACTTGGTGTGCAGACACAGATACGCAGGTTTCTTGCTGCAGTTACAATGCTCACTTGGTGCTAAAGGGCCCAATGTGTGCCAAAAGAACCCCCCCCCCCCCCCACACACACACACACACACACACACTCCACCACCACCACCACCACCACCACCAGCTGCCTGTACTACTGATGCAGGGCAAGATGGATCCATGCTTTCATGTTGTTCATGCCACATTCTGAACCTTCTGACCTCTGTTAGAAAAGCAGTCTTCACCATGTCTATGTCTGTATGACCGCATAATCATCTGAACGTACATATAGTTTTCATTCAACTTAAATGAGCCCTTTATATTGACATCAGGTCCCTGAGGTGTATTCAACTGCAGATTGCAGCTTTACCACCGCTCATGCCTGCACACTGTAACTTTTATTTTCATGCCATTGTGATGCATTCCCTGCTATATCAGCTTCCTACCTGTTTTCCTAGCTGGTGTGTGTGCGTGTATGTATGTGTGTGTGTTTGTGTGTGTGTGTGCGCGCGTGTGTGTGTGTGTGTGTGTGTGTGTGTGTGTGTGTGTGTGTGTGTGTGAATACACTGCAGAGACAGCAGGTCTTTGCTCACATGGATGGACTGACAGGTGGTGAATGGTCCCTGCTTCCTCCACCAGCATCATGTCGCACGCACACACGCACAGACACACAGGATTGTCAATCAATCAATCAATCAATCAAAGTTTATTTATATAGCCCGCATTTACAAATCAAAGTTTGTCACAAGATTGTGCTTCCATCATCTGCCCCGAGGCTGAGCCAGGTCTTTCTGCTCCACAATTAGTCAAGTCTTGTGTACTCAACCCCCGCGCCCGCCACCCCCCCTCACCCCCACCCCCTGACACTCGCCCCATCCAGAGAAAAGAACCTTTTCTAAAGCCATGAACTCAATCCTGCTGCGGAGCCTGGAGGCACATTTTGTTTTACACACCCTGACCATCTCTGTCTGCAGCCTCAGCACGCACAGTCAGTGGAGTAATGGCTTTTTGATTCCTCGCATCCACACAGCGATACGTGAAAATAGAGTGTGTGTTGTTTGTAGCTGGTGCCGCACAATTGATTAAAATCCATATCACCGAGCCTCCGCGGGAGCGAGAGAGTCCGGGGGACGTTAAATTCGGCTGTCAGACAAATTGACCACGGTTCACGTTCACGGTGATATTTTCGGGTTATTGCAGTATGTCACGGAGCCTGAGCTTCTGGTTCCATTTCTGCAAAAACGTCCCCGTGGAGCTGAAATGATACAGAAACTCATGCGGCCGCTTGTAACGTTCCGCCTGCTGCAAAGCCTCTGCAGCTAATCTCAAGTACAAACACAACTAAATCAACAGAGGACTGGATACACGCTGAGTGGCTATCGCCTGTGTGTGTGTGTGTGTGTGTGTATAGTGGGCAGGTAACTGTGTGTGTGGGCATGAACCTGCACCTGTACTATATTTGCAGTCATGGGGCCACATCTGCATCAGGCAAGTTGATCATTTAACATGGGAGTCTATGGGAATTGACTCACTTTTGGAGCCTCAAGTGGCCACCCTGTGAACTGCACGTTTTTTCACTTTCATATTGGCCTCAGCTGGAGGTTGCCACTGAATTACTAGTGTATTTTGGCTTCCTCTTTCCCCTCTGCTGGTCACTAGATGTGGATCTGTGTCGTAAATGAGTAACATTTGTCCATTTGCATGCCTCTCCTCCTTGGCTCATCTGTCACTGAACGGTGCCACATTCCTGCTGCCTCTTCTTATTATTCTGCAGATCCGAAATAAACCACAAATGCCGTGCCACTCCTCTCCCCGGCAACCGGCTCTGCCGCCAAAACACGTCCTCCTCAGCTCATCTCCATGAAGTCTCAGAGTGAAGTTTGGTGCAGAGAGCGAGGCTGTTTCTCATAAACATCCTCTGTTCGTTACACTCAGAGCCACTTGTCCCTCAATCGGTTTTCCCTAAATCGGATTTTGCTGTATTTTCTATTTGTAATCACACAATTTACAATTCATGCATCTTTACCTCTCATCCTCACCATTGCTTGGAATGAACTTGTCAGGTCCATGAGTTGTGTTACTGTTCCTGCGAGCGCTGTCTTAGCATGAGTAGGCAGATAAACTGGGCCCATTGTCGTTCGCTATCGTTTGTTGGATAATGATTGAGCAAAGAGCTGCAGGCTGCAAGAGCTGGCAGATAGGCTGCCCTACTTCTAAATGTGATTTGGAGTTTTGTGTGTGTGTGTGTGTGTGTGTGTGTGTGTGTGTGTGTGTGTGTGTGTGTGTGTGTGTGTGTGTGTGTGTGTGTGTGTGTGTGTGCATGCGTGTGCGTGCATGTGTGCATTCATCTCTCATCTTGTTCCAGCATACTACATAGAAACCCTCAAGGTCTCATTCCACCGCTCCCATCGTCCCACCTCTCCAGCGCTCTGATTCTCCTATTGTTTTGCCACCTTGATCTCTCTCTTTTACCGTCGTCATGTTCACTATGTCTTCTTCTTCTTCTTCTCCCTCTTCTTCTTCTTCGTCTTCTCTTGTCACAGCTCTGTCATAGTTCAAACACACAGGAAGCGGTCGGGGGTTAAAAGTAAGGGTTGATGTTAAATTTCCACTGACGGCCCGGAGCGTCACCTGCACCAGACGTCTGCCTCTGTGTCCCTCTGATTTCGAGTCATGTGCTTCCTGTTTTCCAAATATAGAGACGTCGGAGGAACAGCATATTTAAACTGATGATGCCCTCAGAGACAGACAGTGACACAGATTGACAGCAGTCTGTGGGGCTAAAGACACGACCCTGCTCCTTTAATTGGGCTGTGTGTTGATGCCGGCAGCTGTCTTCAACTTTGTTCAAATTGTTACGATTTATATTGAAATGATTGTGAACTGTTATCATTCAAACGCTTTAGTCTGTCCATTCTGGGCCACTGTAGTAGTGAGTACTGACTCTAAAGATCAAAAAGAGGTAAGCAAGATAAAGAGCTCACATTATAGTTTAATTCATACAGTTAGACAGTGCTGAAACAACACATGGGGGATATGAGTGTTTCCTGGCCAGAAGCAGTAACCTGTTATCACTTTGATGTTGCTAAGCAACCAAGGAAGACTCCAGGAAATTACTGTAATAATTAGTCCAGCACACTGAAAATCCCCACAGCATATTTCAATAATATAAACATATGCACATAAGGATTTTATCTCATTGGTTTCCGCCTGCCCAATAGATTGTAACTGTATTTATTCATTTATTGTGGGTAATTGAAAGCTGTTTTTCAAGTGAAAATGAAGAGGGCACAGCCTTTGTTTTTTTTTTTTTTTCAATCCTTATTTTTCACTATTGGCCAAATAATATACACTTCATTGTAAATATGGGGAACACTGACTGTGGGTCCACACTTCACTCCCTTAGTGCATGTCATATTTACAATTGTCCATGATGTCATTAAAACCTCTTGTACCTGTCGTGTGACTGATGTGTGGTTCACAGACGCTTCAAGGAAGCGAAGACGTGTCAGATGAATTTTGTGGTCTGTGTTTTAATCCGCCAGGCTCATCATTGATCGGATAAATGACGTGACTTCTTCACCTTCAGAAATAGAATCAGGAGTGAGTCTCTGCGGCCCAAACCGACAGGGTTGATGCATGTGTCGCTCAGATTGAACCGAGGACTGAGTCCCTGTCCGTCAAACCCTGTCAGTTCATTAGAGTCTGTCGTTTAGACTTCAACAGGCTTCTAATTTAGAAGGATACAATAAATCAAAGCTGTTGAACGTCTCAAACAGAAAGAGGTCGGGGGCGGGGGGGTGGGGTGGTGGTTCCTGAGTACGCTTTACATAATGCTCCGCTCTGCAGTGGAAGTTGAAGAAGCTGTTTTGCTGTTATCTTCTCTTGCATCAACTCGTCAGGGCAGAGGAAACAGACTGGTTAATGAGGGAGGAGACGGCCTGTAAGATGTCTAATCATATGCACTGGGGGCATTAGCATATTTTTAGAAAGTCAATTTCCCCAAACTTTGTACTTCTGTCATGTTGTCTTCGGCTTCCTCTCTGTATAATGTGATCCCTGCCGGGTTCCCGCGTTGCTCCCGTCCTTGTCTGGTCTGGTTTCTCACTTCCTGTCGGGACAAGTTTGGGATTTCGGCTGGAGCCCGTGCTCCGAGGTATCTCCCTCTTTCTCTCTCTCGTCTGTCACCGCCTCTCGTTATTCATCAAACAGATGCAGCAGTCTGTCGAGACTTCCTCACATCATACCGGCTCTATTATGCCCGCTAATAGCATTAATGCGCTGACCCTCGCTCGCACCCGTTGGACACAGTTTCAGCGGCGAGGAGACAAAGAGATCTTTGTCATCATGATCACATCAGCTATGAAGGTCACATCCACATCCAGCCAAATATCCCGAGTGTCCCGAGTATCCCTCGCAAGCACTGGCACCGAGAGACTCCCTGATACAATCTATGTTGAGTTTGTACAAATACAGAATGAATAGGATTAATTTCTGGATTTTATGCTCGGCTAATTAGGTTTGGTCGGTCACGGGTCAAAGGTCAAGGTGATCGTGAACACAATCTGTCAAGTCTGCCTCATGGGAATATCTTCCAATTTTGACACATTTGTCACTTTGACTCTGAGACTGACCGATTCGATTCCAAAGGTCAAAGGTTACAGTGATTTTCTGTAAATATGGTAAGAGTTAAAGGTGCAGTGTGTAAGATTTGGTGACACCTAGAGGAGAAGTTGCATATTGTATCCTTCACCCCACCTTCACCCTTCTGAGCATGCAAGGAGAACCTATTGTTGACTCCAGTCATTAAAACTCAGAAGATGTTTCGTATGTCCACTCTAGACTATTGAAAAAAACATGGCGGCTCCCGTAGAGAGGACACCCCCCCCCCCCCCCCCCCCCCCCCCCCCCACCCCCCCCCCCCCCCCCCGCATACGAACATGGGGTCATTTTAGGGTAACGGAAAAATACAAATAAAAACATTTAGGTGGTTATAAATTCATGAAAATGTGAGTATATTGTTTTGTAATTGTTTTAGAAGTGACAAAAAATGACCTGAATCTTACACACTGCACCTTTAATGCATAGTCCTAACCACCCACTCTGATTGCAGTTCATTTTAGTGTGCATTCTTATTGCCAATGTTTTCCCCAGAGTCAATTGCAACATTTCAGGTGATCCATTGACTTTGCATGTCCCCATTCTGTCGGAGGTTTCATTTGTGAATGCTAAACTAAGGGCATTCCCATCAGCCTCGGCTTTACTTTGTGATGCAGATTTGCATTCGGCTCAAAGCGCGGCGGCGCCTCACAGCATTGCTGAGCTCCCGTGTACACTCTCAGTCTTGTTTGTGGACAATATTACAGAAGTCGCGCAGCAGTGATGATCTGGGTTATCTCACTGCATTCTGAGCACTGCTCATCTCTGACACAGACTCTCATTCTGCACCAATGACACCATGTCACATTGTTTTTGAGCCATTTGAGCCGATGCGTGTCCAATTTGTGCCATGACGTGGATGAGAGCGACATTTAGGGGCGCGGAAACTGTACGCGGGGGCGGGCGGGGGGGCGGTTTCCAAACTCACTTATTATTTTTATTCTAACCAAGTTTGAAAATGTGCATAATTGAGGGTGTGGCCTCCTGAGTGACACCTGGGCTGACCTGGCACGTTCTTTAAAAAAAATAAAAATAAACTTGTGCTGCTGTATTTATAACACAGTGTATACTATGGTATATTGTACAATGCTTTTTTTTTACCATCTCAGTTCAATGCTGCTTTTGTTCTCTGTGTTTTATCTGTGCTGCTACTTTGCACCTGTTTTCTACTTTTGACTATTTGTTACTATTTGCACCACCTGGAGCTGCGCTCCAATTTCGATGTTTGCAAGACAGACAACGACAATACAGGCTTTCTATTTCTATTTCGATTCTATTCTACTCGGTGGATGCTGTGACAGCCCCATGGGCCCCAGCCCAGCTCTGCTTGTGCTCTGCCTCTTTGCCTGAAGCAAGGAGCAAGGAGTAAGGAAATTCCCATGCTTGCGTCTCCATCTCCCACAATGATCGTTGGTTGGTTCGAGTCCCATGTGAAATTAGCGGCGTACTCACTTTCACCACAGGTCCCACAGATGTTCAGTGGAGTAACGTCCTGGTTTGAGCTCTTGTTTATGTTGTGCCTGCGTCACAATCTGTGCAAACATAAATCAGAGTCATGTGATGACACAGGGTTGACATGGCAGCTCGTCGCTGGTGTACTTGGCCACACGAGGAGCTGTCTCGGTCCCGTGAGACGCGGATTTAAGCTATTCATCATTAAGCTTGATGAAAGCCCTCACACACTCCGAAAGCCTGTTCCAGGGGGCTTTTTGGGACACGTCTGCATGTTTGGCACAGATGGCGTCCCCGATTCACACCCCCGTGTTTACTTCCTCAGAGCTGGGTTAACACGGGGCTAAGTGTTTGGCCCCGGACCTGATAGTGCGTTAATGAAAGATGTGTCACCTACATAACCATCGTTGTCTTTCCGGGCCCTCTCCGTCAGATCCCTCAGTTACCGGCACCCCATCTGCCTGCCTGCTCACATTAGTGTTTGCCGGAAGGACAACAACAGAGGTGCTATGCACATATTTGCAAGGTAATTTAATGCGAAAACCACTGGTAAAATATTAGAGGTGATCATCCATCTCTCTTCTGCACCAGAAGAAGAAAAAGAATAGATTCAGCTATTTGCAGCAGCCCAGAATGGACACCCTCACCTTTTGAGTTTGAAAGATGACTGAAGGCTGATTCAAGGTTCATAATGAAAGAGGTCTGAGAGGGTTCAAATGAGTCATGTTACCCAGTGTGGTGCAAATCCAAATTAAATATCAATTCAAAAATCTCAATGGAGTTCATGTGGTCTTTTAATGGGACTGCTGGGCCTTGGCCGTCGTCTGCATGCTTGGCTACGTTTCATTGGTTCCACTTCCTCTGCTGCTCTTATTAGATATTAGTTCTTAAAGACGAGGCAGAGAATTTTTATTTTAGATTGTTTGTTGAATTAAATATCTTACAGATTAATTGATAAGATCCAATCATACAAATGAAATTGCTTATTTCCCCTCAGAGAACACATGAATGATCTCAGTTTCCAGGCGTAGTTTGCAAAGACTCGTGCCCCTGAGTTTTTGAGCTTTTCAACAGTTGCACATTATTCATGCACGGCCTCACTGGCTCAGCCAGTGAGGCTGACTGGCTTTCAATCAGGATTAATTCAGCTGTGAATGATACTGTTTGATGCCGTCCGTCTTTGGTGATGTGCGTCTTGAAGTGGTGCATATTTTATGACTGAGGGAAATCTGTGTCTAACGGCATCAACACTGGAGGACTGAGTGGGGAAGTCGGGCCGGTATCAGGACCACAGTGATAGTAATGATGATGATGATGATGATGATGGTTCCTCCTCATGAAGCAGACGAGTACAGCAGCAGTCACAGTAATAGGATTACTGGGACAAATACTCTCAGTTATGAGGCTCCAAAATCTCCTTAACAGAGAGTAAGGGAGGGGGGGGGTCACTGATCTACATCCATGTAATATATGTTTATCCTACTTCTGAATGAGTCAACAAGATGATCACCAACAATACCCCGTGTTCAGTATAAATACATGTGAATGGCAAGAATTGTGCAGTGAAAACACTTTGACAAGTCCTGGAAATAAGAGAAGTGTATAAATACAAGTCATTTTTATCGTCTACTCATTGTTTAAAGAAGTATCTTATGTAATCATTTACGCATTCACACAATACATGACACATCTGTTTATGGATTGCTGGATTTGTTGTGTGAGGACTGAAGGTGCTCACGTGTCGCTCAGCGCCTTCCTTGTCCCTCCCGCTCTCAGGACACGCCTGGTTCGTTCCTCTTTTCTTAAAATTACATGTTTAGGCCCATCTCCAACTCACCCGTCTCAAACACAGACAGTGTTGCCAGGTTGGGATGTTTTCCGGCCAGTTGGGCTTCTTCTGAACACGTTAGGCTGGATAAAATAGCATTGGGCTGGTTGATACAATTTGTGCTTCTTTTCACCCAAAAAAATGTTTTCAATATTCTGGAGAAAGTATTAACAAAATAGTTGCCTATATTTTTCAAAATAGAAGTGCACTTTTCAAATAAACTGCTGTGTCCTCTCTTATTTTGAAAAGAGAGAGAATCTGCTCAACTTGACGTTTGTGTGCGTATGACGTGTTCCTTATTACACTTGTCATTATTTTAAGGTTTGAACACGAGTTTCTAAGGGCGGGCGTGTTTTAAACGTGGCATTTGGGCTGGAAACTGCCAGGCAGATCTGGCAACCCTGAACACATTAAACCTCTGTGTTTCATCCCTTCAATGGGTTTTCTGCTGTTATGAAATCATGTGAAAAAACCTTCCGGCTGATGGTGTGGTGAGTTCCTGCTAGCTCAGGTTGTTCCTTTGAATTTCCTCCACGTCCCGCGTGACTCACCCTGAGTAGCCGCCGTCGGCGCTCTGGGACTGGCTGTCCTCTTCACTGCGCCCGTCAGCGAGTCACTCAGGCGTGGGTCCATTCTCACCGCAGAGGTGCAGACAGTGGAGCGGCGCCTGCCTGGACCCGCACCGGCTGAGCTGAGCCGCTATGTTGACTCATCCCACATCGCTGTTCCCTCCCTGACCTTGCTGTTTTAATCTGAGGCGGAGGGACGCCATCGGTCGAGTGTGGCCACCTGAGTCGTTGTCATGGCAGCTGAGATTAATTTATTCTTCTTGGGGTGGCGGGGTGCTCGGGTTCTTTCTCTACATCTGTGCGGGTACTCTGTATTCACCTGGGCCAGCATTGATCAGTTCTCTGTCAGGCATTCAAAACACTTTCTGCCGAGTCAGCAATAAAAGTGATTTATGGGGGAAAAGTCGCAGCGGTTGCCCCCTGGTGGAGGTTATGCAAAGTCCACTCTGTCAATTGTTTGTTGATAAGACCTGACAAAATATTTGTAAGATTAGTTTTCTTTTCTTTTTTTTTAAGTAATAGTACTAGTATTATATTTTCTTTAATGATGATCATTTGTCTTTGGAGGGCTGAGGTTAATCGATGCTGTTATTGGGCAGCAGGTGGGGTCAAAGGTCAAATGATAATGATAATGATGATTAAAAAAACAAGGACGACATTGGGGCAACAGCCTTTCACAATATGCTTAGGGTTATGGGTTCAAGCCCCACATTAGGTGCTAGGTCTTTCCCACTCCATGGACTCACCTCCCACACTCAACAGAGTTTACCACCACATAAACAGAAAGGACGTGGTTTTTAAACTGCACCAAAAGCCCTGGTGCTGTACATCCAGTCTCAAGTGTGACCCTGCTGTCTCTGAGCAGCCCCCCTCTAAGCAGCCCTTTCAAGCCAAATGTTTCCTGTTAGCGCTCCATCTCCCCCAGGACCAGGCTGCTGCTGCTGCTGCTGCTGCTGCTGCTGCTGCTGCTGCAGATCTCTGGAGGCTGCCAAAAAGGCTCCGACCCAAATGCCCAATCTAGAATGTCTGCACTTAGGCGTAGCCACTTACATAGGCAGAGAGGGGCTGCAGCAAGCGGGCACCAGCACACACACACGCACACGCACACACACACACACACACACACTTTGGTTTTGTTTTATCCATCCATCCAGCTCCTTCATCTTCTCCATTTACTCATTTAACATGAGTCAACCTGCAAACATAACCCTGACTATGTGTGATGTTGGTCATGACTGTCGTCTGTGGCAACCGTCCAGGTGGTTGCCTCCTCACACACGCTGATGCTGACTAACAATGACAAGTCCCTTTTCCCCCCACGGAGGTTTGGGTGAACTCCAGCATCACGGGAGCCGCTCCGTCCTCAGGGTTCGTCCGTGAGGCTGAAAGGGCCTGTTTGGAAAAACACCTATTCACAGAGGCTCGGGAGAGGTGAGGTGAGCAGCAGCAGTCTAAGCGCCTTGTCTTTGCTTTTCCAAAGACTCGGCTGCCTAATTGGTTATTTGCTGCTCAGGGAAAAAAAGAAAGTATAAACAGAGCAGAGCGGTTGATTTGACAATTAAATTTGCCAATTGCTTTTCAGATTCGCCTCCCGCTCCCTTTTGATTTCCAAGAATTCTTCCCTCCGCCGCGCTAAATGCCAGGCTGTTATTGCAGCTGTTGTGTTTCTCGGCTCCGCTCTGCTTCCAACAGTCGTCCCTTTGTCAACCGATTTGGGAGGAAAGTGACAAAAAAGGAGGGGAATTCCTCGGAGCTCCCCAAATCCTGGGAATTGTAATGAGGGGGTTGCTAGGTTGCGTTCTATAGGGCCTATTGAGGACTCCTGTATGGATTCAATGGTTCTACTGGGAGCAACAATGACCCGCGATGCACCCTGCATTCCACTGCTTTTCAGGATCGTTAAAGTGGAGTGTGTGGAGGGGGGAGGGGGGGGTAGCTAGAATTTTGTATTCCATTATTTGATTCGGAAAATCCTGCTTATGTATTGTGTGTAGAAATAAACAGGAGCAGCAGGGGGAGAGGAAAGCTGTGCCGTCCTTTGTGTTGAAACTTTCCCGCTTGAACCGAATCTCATGAACTTTTCGAGCTGCTGACTGACGCAGAGGGAGTCAGGTGACTTTCCAGGAAACATGACGTCATTGCATGACAACACTGGAGGGGGGTTTTGGTGTCTCTCTGTTTCCTCCGAGTTTCCTACCATTCATACTCTTTGAAGATGGATTAGATTTGTGTGTGTGTGTGTGTGTGTGTGTGTGTGTGTGTGTGTGTGTGTGTGTGTGTGTGTGTCAGATTTGATGTATAGACCCCAACAGAGACATTACCGATCCTCTTTTTGACTGTGACAACTGTGTGTAAAGGTCCCGTGTGTACGATTTTAGTTGAATAGTTTTCATTTCTATTTTTAGATAATTAAATATGACATTGTTATTCGAGTCTCAAATACGTAGGTGGCCCTGCGAGTCCTTTGGAACACTGTAATACTGTAAACATACCATATACTTATAAAAAACATACTTTAAGCATACCATGAACATACCTTCAACCTGCCATATTCATATACTGTAATAAACATACTGTAAACATTCCATAAACATACTATAAAGGCTATTTCAAGATTCAGGTCCCCCAGTCCTTTAATCTCAGCATGTTCTCGTGGTTAATTAGATTATAGAGGTAAATATTGATGCTGTAGCTCAGAGTAAATGATTAAACACTCTCCATCAGTGTTTGATCACTGTCCCATGTTAAATAACGATTCCATTTGTCTCATCTCGGCCTGCTCTGATGTCCCTAATAAAAAGAGAATGACCTCTGGTCTCCCGCCGGCCTGATCCGGCCATGTGGCCGTTTTAGATGTATAACAGTGGGATCAGAGCCGGCTCTGTTCCCCTCTGCTCCCTCATTTAGTGGATTTGGGAACAGAAACATGGTGGCGGCTCCGTCTGACACGTCCACAATGGATAGCAGAGAGGAACGCCGCGTGGAATTGGTTCCGCTGTCTGAGGCAGACGGATGAAACATCAGAGCTGAGGAGGATTTGAAATACATGCTCTCTGTCTGTGGACTGCGCTGGAGCAATCACAGCATTAAAGGTGCAGTTTGAGGGTTTTAAAACGGACTTTTGAAGAGTGTGTCGGTATCAAAGGCCGATGTCGAGTCGAATTGAGTCAGGTTTATTTATAGATGAGGGGTCGTACGATGAAAATACACGAAGACACGTCAAATAATGAAACAAATGGGGAATAAAAGGCTTTGCATGCCTTTCAAATCCACATATCAGTCATACACTTTTCATCACAGCTCATGTTTTATTCCGAAACTCTGTCTTCCTAAATCTCTCAAACACGAGTCACAGAAAGTAAACTGAGTTCTCCTCTCTCTTTCAATGCCGCAATGAAACTTTTCTGAGCCGCCGCTGCCTCAGGTTTATAGATGTCATGAGCTCTTTAATTGTTTGTTGACACCCGGAGGAGGGGGGGGAAACACCACAACAATACAAGTGCATTAAAAAACTGAATATTTCACAACACTTTGCACTAAAGCAGAGAAAATATAAAAATTTCATTCTGCGGATGAAGTTGCAAAATTCCATTTTGCCGCAGCACAACGCCGGCGTCCGCTGTGAATTATGGAACAGCTCAGTGCGAGTGTTGATGTGTGAGCACAGCCAGCGCACCAGGTTTGGAGGTGTTGGACTCACCGGGTTTGTGGGTCATCTGTGTAAAGAGAGTGTTGCTATATTCACCCAGACCTGATGGAACAGGTGTGGTGGGTTTTCCCCCAGATGTTGAGCGTTGGCCTCACGCTGCAGCTTTTTGAAGTTCAGTTAGTGTTGGATTAGTCAATAATGAACCCTCTGAACAAATGGTGCGCTCATTGATATGTGCACGATGCTCAGTCTTCCTGTTGCAGGGGTTTGGCAGGTGGTGCAGCCATGGCAACCATACTGTCTTCCCATGTTGATGCTTTTCTGTATTTTTTATTGATTCATATTTGTCCAATTCAGACAGTTATCTTAATCTGCATTTTTGTTGATCCAAACCCCCCTATACATGAGGAAGGTTGGGATTCATGGATTGTACCTCAGCCAGCCAGCAGGTGGCGATCTTATTGAGTTTGCCTCTGTGGAGTGGTGTTTATCTTTACATACACAGTTTGATTGATTTGACTGGTTTTGTGATCATCACTTCTCATACACTTTACTTTTGCAACTATTTAGTGGCATCCAAGTGAAGACATAGCACCACCTGGTGGTCAAAACCTTCACATACTTTTGATGATTTCACACTATAATGAACAGAAATGAAAATAATTGCATCTAAATCTCACAAAATCTCACTTTATACTGTCAGTCCTTCTGAGACTTGCCTCACCTCATCATGCCGTCCACTCCAAACACTGCATTGTGCCACAGAGAGAAATGAAGCCCACCTCCTCCTCCATCACTGAACCTTTGTGTTCACCGAGCAGCAGCAGGAATGTTTCCCTGTCCCCTCCTCCCAAAACCCAGGACAGCGGCGCGTCTCTTTATTCGTCTCATCGGCGGCGGCGGCGGCGCGTTTCCTCTTCACCCGCTCTATTCTCTTTTTAATCAGCTCTCTCTGGATTCACTTCTGTATAATTAAGAGCCCTTAATCACCATGCATCCAGGCCAGGGGGGGCCGGGCATTTCACACAGACGACGAGGAATATGAGGGGGAAGGCACGGAAACGTGACATTCAGAGCCACTGTCTGAGTTCATTCTCACCGAATGCACTCTTTGGTCGGCTAATTGTGACACGGCAGTGCTTGTGTCTTGTTGTTTTGAAAAGGTCGCAGTGTACAGGAGGTCGTTACATCACAGCCACCGTCTCCTCCCGTCTCCACCCACATCCTCATTACACATGAAGCTGCTTCAGTCACAAAAGTTTAGTGGCACACATTCCACATGTAATATACATTGTGTTTAGTTTCTGTTCAGAATAATATTTTAGTCAGATAGAAATAGTGGTGAGTAAAGTGGATTAATGCTTCCTATATTAGATATATACATATGTCATTTATTTGTAGCCTATAATACAAAAAATCTAATAAATGTTCCTTATTTCAACATGTTAGTCAGCTTTGTTTCATTCAGGTGCCTCATTCTTTTAACAATCTGTTTTCAATTTTCTTTCATTTTATTTTGAAATCTAGTCCTATGTTTTTTCTGGTGTGCTTTGCTTCCTGTCTCTCAGTGCTTTCCCTCCTGTGATTGCTAGCCCCGCCCTGATGCGTTTCACCTGTGTGTGTGTGTGTGTGTGTGTGTGTGTGTGTGTGTGTGTGTGTGTGTGTGTGTGTGTGTAATTACCCCTGTGTCACGCCTGTTTCTCCCAGAGTTTTGGGTCATTCCTCAGCTCAGTTTCCACGTCAGTCGGTTTCTCTTGTTGCTTTTTGGACCATTATTTATCAACAGCCTCCATGTTTCACCTGCTGCATCATTAGTGTAAGCTAATGAATATTTATAAATCCTGTCGTTGCTTGTGTCCGCGTGTTTAATGTTGATACAATAACTCTAAACACAACGCTAATGATGTGTTTTTCTCTGGTTCTGGCTTTTTAATTGGCTGTGGTCTCACAGTGACATCACAGGTCTTGATAGCAGTCAGCTCCAGTTTGAACCCAGCTTGACTTTTCCCTGTGACGCTGATTTGAGTGGACAGGCCTGAGGCAGAGGTGGAAATGTGTTTTAGTGCAGACACACATGTTGTGAAACAGAAAAGGTAAACGCGCCTCCTCCGTTTTGTCACTAGAGCTGTTAAATGAATCTGTTCTGTTGTGTTTGTGTGAGCCTGAGCTGCACATATGTTGTTTACCTGCGCACGTTATTGGATAAAATGAGGTTTACTGCTGATTTAAGCTTTGTTTTCATTCTTCAGTTTCCATAGTGTCCTTCCTCAGTCTGCTGTCGAAGCTGCTGCTCTGCTTCCTCAGACTTTATCAGAGCTCCTGTGTCGTCTGCCAGTTTATTAAAAGGTGCAGATACATAAAAGTGAAGTGCGTTTAATACCGACTTATTCTTCCCATTAATACCTTTTAAATTCTGTCGGTATGCCAGCTGTTTAGCATTTTTTCCCCAATTTTGAAATACATTTGAACTATCATTTGTGTGGTCTCTGTTCCTTTGTGGTCTATCATTCTGTTTGTGGGGGATTGAACATGTTGACTGCTGGGATTTTCATGGCTATTATTGAAATGTGTTGAATGAATGTTTACTGCTTCGTTTTGCTTGACTGCACTTGTCCTCAGTGTTTGTAACTTGTATATGTGTCTCTTTTGATCATGTATTCCCCTATCTTTATATAACTAAGCTTTGTATCTCATGATGTTGTTGCTGTATAACTCACCTAGTGTACCTTGGATAAATATCCCCAATACTACTGTACCTTTCTAATTGTTTTCCCATCTGTTCTCAGTATGAATTCAAAGCCAAGAACATCAAGAAGAAGAAGGTCAGCATCGTGGTGTCTGTGGATGGAGTTAAAATCATACTGAGGAAGAAACAGAAGGCGAGAGAAATTCTTACTTTATTGTAGCGTTTAACGGTGAATTAATTAAGATTCTGGTCGTTGAAAATAACTTTTCCTCTGACTGTTATCTACACCCAGACGACTTTCAAGGAGATATTTGCAGAAACTGAATTCAGTAATTTGCTCACCCCACCTTTTTTAAAGTTGTCTAGCATTTGCACACCAGCAATGAGCTGCAGAAGGGTGATGTTGTGTTTCGCTGTGCCTAATGTTTCCTGCAGAGAAAAGAATGGACCTGGGACGAGAGCAAGATGCTCATCATGCACGACCCCATATACAGGTAACACACACACACGTCTCTGTGGGATTCATTTAAAAGCCTTGATGTTGCACATGGAAACATTCCATGTCATTATCGTGCACGTTCTCAGCTTTAACCCCAGTGACTGTGAATAATACAGTGGACATGACATCCCGTCAGCTAAGTGGCCGTCACATGTGCTTTGCCATATTGGACTTAATGTGCTTGAATGTTCCACATGTGCCAAATGCAGTTCCATTCCTGCAACAGCAGCATCATGAAAGATGTAGAGCTTGTGCATGTTCTTGGTTCAGCGTATGTTTTTAATTAAGCGGCTGGTGATGTTTGTGACGTGCACAGTAAAGTTTCATGTTGACAAATGAGTTTGTACGTGTGGCTAAAGATGCTCCGTGTTGACATCTGTGGTGACGTCCGTCACAAAGTGATGAGGTCATTCATCAGCAGTGAACCAAAAAAAGAATCAAAGATTAAGGCATTAAAGTCAAATGAGTGTTTTAAAAGTGGTTTCTTTAAAGTGTATATTTTTAAATGAAGCAAGTAAGTAAACTTGAACATTACGTCTCTGCTAGAAAGTGCTGAGTCGTCTCTTTTAATCTGTGTGTGCATGCTCTCAGAGGTGTGTAAATTATGCATGTACTGTACGTGTGGGAGGATCTGAAGACTCACCCAGAGCTTGTGATTGATATAATTACCTGTGTCTCTATACTGTGATTTGAATGACTTCTTTTCTCTCTCAACGTAACGGCAGATGCTGATTCAGGATTTGAGCCGTTTATTAGAATTAGACCATATATCATTGAACATCCGATAGAATTCTGTTACATCATTGTTTGTCCTTATGAGAGGATACTGATAATGGAAAAAGTAAATCACCTTAAATCTTTAATGTTTTTCAGAATTTTCTACGTGTCTCACGACTCCCAAGATCTAAAGATCTTCAGCTACATCGCACGAGACGGCTCCAGTAACTCCTTCAGATGTAACGTCTTTAAATCAAAGAAGAAGGTACAGCTACAAACCATCTGTCTGTAGACATGCAGACTTTGACATTCCCATCTCACAAAGCTAGTCTTTGGTAATGTGCCCCCCCCATACTCTGTGTTTGTCCTATACCAGTTCTTCGACATGTATGATGCAAACATGAAGAATGCAGTATGTTCTAAAGTCTGTCAATTGACGTGTGTGAAATTCTTGAAGAGATATTGGGTGTGATGGAACAGCTGCCTGAGATGGATGTATATCTGCGCTCTAGTTGTCTGCTTTTATCTTTTTGCCCTACAATTAATTTCCTGGATTTGTCAGCCCGATTAATCACATTGGTGTTTTGAAATTTCATCTTGAATTTCTTGGGGCTCGGTTAATATCCGGTGGTGTCTCTGTGAACGTCCACAACCCGCACTCACTGCAAAATGGTGCACTCAAAGATCCAAAAGTGCGGATTCTGGACGAGCATAGCTGAATCCCTGTCTGCAGCTGCGTGTGTGTGTGTGCGTGTGTGTGTGTGTGTGTGTGTGTGTGTGTGTGTGTGTGTGCGCGTGTGCACGCGTAGATGTTAAAAGTCAGTGCCGTCATGGCCTGGAGTTCTGCTATTACCAGTCGGCTGTAACGATAATGTCCCGCAGACGTGGAGCCGAGGATGAGGCTGCATATTAAGTCTGTCCAACAGACTGTAGCGCCTTGTGTGAGCCGGCAGGGGCAGATTGATGCCTCTGTCAGAGTGGAATGTTTTTGATCCCGTGACCTATATCCTTCCCCGTCAGACGCAGGCCATGCGTATCGTGCGGACAGTGGGTCAGGCCTTCGAGGTTTGCCACAAGCTCAGTCTGCAGCACGCCGAGCAGGACGCAGACGGACAGGCGGACGGAGAGAGCGATAAATCGACGGAGGAGAACAACAGCAGCGGCGGCGGTGAGACCTTCCTCGAATCTCTCTTAAAAGAACTTAACTTCGCGTACGGCGAGCTGTGGTGACAGAGATTCCCGTGATCACAACTTTCACATCGGAGACCTGGAGCAGCTGCCTCCGTTCCCACTAATGACAGTCATTTTCACTGTGGATGAGTAGTTGTGTGACGCAGTGAGGGAGATCGTGAGATTAAAATGTAGTGCATGTGCATCACATGCTGTTAATTTCGGGTCTAATTATATAAATGAAGACGTCTGTGGGTACATGCTTTTCATAGACTAGTTTTCATTCTTGTAACCTCTCGGCTGCTCATGCGAGTGTAAACTATGTTTACGCAGCACTTCACCATGACAAATACATACACGTAAGAATGGGCTCCTCAGTGGTTTGTACTTTCTCAAGGAGACTGTGATGCGGAAAATGAATTGATTAAAAATGTGTCAACATATTTTGAAACAATAATGTTATCAGGAAACATGAGCCATGGAGCTGTAGTGACAGTAAGCAGGTTGGTGCATTCACTCACAGGGGAGATATTCAACTGCTCTCCACTTTTGTTGTTTAATTTTTTTTTTCTTCTTTCAATTAATAAAACACACAACCCTAAAGGTAATGTTGTTGTTGTTCCTCTTACTTTCTCACCAGGCCGTGAACTGACAGGTGCAGAGCGAGGGGAGGGCGAGGAGGACGGCAAACCTGCAGGTCGACGAGACGACTCATTGGCCGGAACGTCGCTGTGCGAAAAGGCCGTGAATGAAATCCTGCAGAGTCTGGCTGAACTGAACGTGGTCAAACCGGGTCAGACCATCATGGTGCGTTGCTGTTGGTTAAAATGACGATATAATCAGAATCCTGTGTCAGTATAAATGGTATAATGCTCAATATACAAAGGTGATGGTTGACACCAAGGTCCTGAAAGTGACAGGCTCAGTTACCATTGAAAACCTACTGTCTTTGTTGCCTGCACACAGCTGTCCAATCAGAGCTGACCCACTTCCACTGGTTTCCTGTTTTTTTTTCCCACCAAAACATTAATGACATTTAATTTGCGCTGCTGCTGCCGCCACCGTGTTCTTGCAGCAGCATTTCACTGACGCCTGCTCTCTTTGCTCCTGCCGGTGCAGCGTCAGGCTCCAGGCCGCGCTGTGTTGATTCATCACTTTGGCTCCGGTGTGTTTTGAAGGCGTTGTCTGGGCACGGCTCTGCCAAATGCATCATTCAACTATGAGAGTACAGCACAGCGCTCGGTCCTCTTCTGCTGCACCCGGGTCAGATCATCGACTGCAGCTCTTTAACACACAGGTCTGGCAGGAGATGAGAACACCAGGTCATTCGTGCGTGAGATAATGCGACGCCCTCGTTTTAGATTTGTTATTAAGGCGGGAAATGATGATTACTTTTTGATGGCGATGGGATGAAAAGACGGGAGCATGGCAGGCTTTTAGCGTGTCATGATCTGCTCCTTTTGGATTTGTCAGCAGAGCCGGAGTGGTTGATGCAGCCGTTATCGCACTACCCTGAGAGAGAGAGAGAGAGAGAGAGAGAGAGAGAGAGAGAGAAAGAGAGAGCACAGGATTGGAGTTTGGAACCTGAATATTCCCACTGGCTGTGAAAAGGGGACACTTAATCCCAAAAACCCCAGTCTGCTCCCTTTTGATTTCTGAGCAACACCACCATAATCCCAAGGGGTTCATAGGCGTCTGCTCCATGGAGATAAGCAAAGGAGACAGGGAAGGAGAGGAAGATGAAAGAAAAGGAGATGAGGGTGTTGGAGAAGGAAACTGGCCAGAGGATACAGGGGAAAGGATGCTGTTGCAAACATGTGACACAATGGGAAATGAATATCAGACTGATGACGGGATTTTCAGAAGTCTATAAGTCTATAATATTAACACTTTACTGAAATGTAATTTAAAGATGGTGGTCTAGGATTTAGTGATATCTAGTGGTAATAGTGAATGTTGCAGCTGAGTCACTAACATCTCTCCCCTCTTTTCCAAACATGTAACCAATGGGAGCCTTCAGTTATCATGAAACACTCATTGTGTCTATTGTGAGCCACTGCTGAAACAATTAAGAGGACATGCTCCTGGTGTTAATGTCAGAATTGGATTTAAGAAAATCCAATTTTTTAAAAAGATTTCTTCTAGTGGACAATTTAAGCATTTGTTTAAATTGACACGTTGGCTATACATAAAAGGCTTCTCACTGTCTTTGCTAGTATTGTGTTCACGTTTCTGACACTTATGAATTGGTAATGTAGATTGTAAATCAACACTGTAGTTTTATAAGCTGTTAAATGGCAATGACTCCAAGTCTAAGGCACTTTTAGGTTGTGCAACTTTGCCCTCTAGTGGTGTGATGAAGAGAAACCCCTCTGCATGCTGGCATTGTGTCATTATGGAAGATGGGTGACTGACACACAGATACATGGTCAAATTGAAATGATTTTTTTTCCTCCTTGTTTTTCAGGACTTTGATCGACGCTCCCTCTTCACTGTCACGTCGCATGGCGTCACTCCCAGCAGCCCTTGTTCTCCATCTCTCACTCCGCTGGCGTCGCAGCATTACCTGCAGCTCCTCCAGCAGCAGCTGCAGCAGCAGCAGCAGCACACTCAGGTGGCTGTTGCACAGGTGAGATACCAGGTCTGCTGCACCACAAACATGTTGTGCTCTTGAAGTATATTTTCAAGAATGCATATAATCCTGTGCAATAATGTAAATCCACGCACTTGCAACAATGCAGCATTAACCCCCCAAATTTGAACATACACTGTTTGCCTCACCACAATGCTGTTCCACTAGGGGGCAGCACCAAAACAGTTATGCAGACACAGGCGATGCAGCATGTGTTTGGGATTAAAAATGTATTAGATTTGTGGAGCATCTCAAGAGACTTTTTACAGCACCTGAGGAAGTGCAACACAAATTCATATTTACTTTTTCGGTCTGACTCAGTTAATTACACTGAGTGAGGCAAAATGGCCGTCCCAACATAACTGTAAATCTCACCGCGGGGATTTGAGACTGCAGAGAATGTCCGTTGCCTCAGATTGAATGTTCCTACGCGTAAACGCCGTTATCTTTGCGTCCTGGCCACAGGTTCAGCTGCTGAAGGATCAGATGGCGGCGGAGACGGCCGCCCGCATGGAGGCCCAGGCCCGGGTGCACCAGCTGCTGCTGCAGAACAGGGACCTGCTGCAGCACCTGGCTCTGCTGGTGCAGCAGCTGAAGGAGCTGGAGGCCCGGTCACCGAAAACGGCCCAATCAGAGCCGTCCCAGCGGGAGCCCCAGCAGAACGGACATGGTGAGTGGTGGCTGGGTATGATGTGTGTAGGCATGACACAGATCATGATCCCTCACCTTCCTCCTGCCAATTGTGCTTGATGGGGCACAACTGCAGCTGCCAGGGCCCGCAGGCAGAGGGCGCCCTTCACATTAGACTAAAGCACCGACCCACCTGACCTACTGATTTTTGTCCTGGTGATTTCTCGGTTTAGCAAAGGAAGAACTTGCACATTTTATCAATTGTAATAACGATGTTGACATTAACATGTTTTCATGTGATGGTTGGATCTCAATGCTTAATCAACACATGTGAACATGCTCACGAGCCAAACTCGCAATTTCTGTTGTCTGGGGCAGTTGTGGTCATATGGGAACACAAATGTAGACAGATTTTCAAAGCCCTCTTTCATCCTATCGACCACTCAGAGTTTTACAGTGTAAGTGACATTCACACGCTCACTTCAGATTTTTACTATCGTCCCATCACATGCTGTGGGAACAGCTGTCGGACACATTTCAGGGCTCAGTGTCTTGACCAAGGACGGCTCGGTCGACTCGTACATCCATGATGTGACCGCAGCGAGTAATCAAAGCTCTCTTTATTGTCAACATCTGTTGATACTCCCCTTCATTGTGTCCATTGTGTAGCTTCAGTCTTTTTGTGTTTTGAATTCTTGGGCTGGAGATGTCGCAATTTACTGCAAGTTTTGGTTTCCACGAACTCGTCCAATGTCGTGCGTTCATGCTAATTTCACATTCGAGTGCTTCATACAACGTTAATGTTGGTAACTCTCCGAAGCTGCACTTAGAATGCTAACATGCTGCGTTTGAGTGTTTGGAGTTGATGATGTTGCTAGATGAGGAGTCAGGGGATCACTAATGAGTCATTAGATCAGTAATTATGAGTTTCTCTCAAGGGGGAGCATCAAGGTCTCAACCATGTTTCACAGCAGTTTATACAATAACTGGACGTTCAATCAGAATCACCAGTAACTTAAGTGTCATGGCTGCGCTGGAGGAGCTGTAAGGATCTCCAAAATCTTGAATCTGTGAATATTACCTCTAGAATAGAAAATAACAATGTATACACAATGCATTGACGACTGCATCTGTCTTAGCACTGACTGGCGCCATGCATTCCTAAACCCCACACAGAACCACTTGCTGAACCCTAATGCTCATAAAACACAAACTTTGAAGTGAGAGATCTGAATTTGTTAAAACACTAAATAAACTTCTCAGGAATTTATTTGTTTGCTCTATTATTCCTTGTTTGTCGTCAATGCAAGCCCCATTGTTCTACGCTGGGTTTAAAAACCTAAACTGCCCCTGCCCGTTTCTGTGGTCTTTTAAATCTTCCCTGATTTAATTGTTTTATGACTTCACGTATTTCATTTTACGGGGGTATTTTATGGTCCCAGAGCTCCTCTGTTTTGACCCTGAACCTAATTCAACCCTCTTATAGCCCTTGTTTGTTTTTGTTTTTTAAATGAGTGGGGACCAGCCAAAATGTCCTCACTCTGTAATGTCTATGATCCGTGTAGTCCTCACAAAGATAGAAATAATAGTACACATAGCTGTGCAGGGTCTGTGTCTCTGTGTGTGTGTGTGTGTGTGTGTGTGTGTGTGTGTGTGTGTGTGTGTGTGTAAACCTGACAGATCATGTTTCATGCTTGTATTAATCATGTTGTCCCTCCTCATGTAGAAAGTGCTGCTCTCGCTAATCTCAGACATGGCGGCTATAAAGTGCAGCCACCAACATAAACTCTGAAAATTGTGAGAGACTATAAAGCCTCTTAGCTAAACTTTCTGTTTCTTTAAGAAATGTTTTAACCAAACCCATTTTATTCATTCCCTTCAGATGCCCAGCAGTCGTCCACCTCCACGATAGCAAAGTCCCTGTCCCTGAACCTGAGGAACCACTACAACCAGACCCCTGACCAGCTCATCACGTCCACACCAGCATGTCCCCTTCAGACCTCCCCCCTCTCCCCCTCTCAGGTGGACTGTGCCGAGTCCTACCTCAACCTGCTCAACCTGGACAACGACCCCGCAGCCGCCAACGGAGCCCTGGACCCGTTCATCAGGGCCAACGGCACGGCGCAGGACAAGGAGGGGCCCTGCACCGACATCGTCCCATTCACGCCAAGACACTCCGACAACATGGATGAGAAGTAAGTCGACAAAGAAAGTACTGGTTTAATACTTTACAATAATAGTGCCGTGCTTTTGTGGCTCAACTCTTGACGTTAAAGGAATTTGTCACACATTTTGGGGATGATGATTTCATTGGCATGACGGCTCCTCCAGTGTGAATCTTTATCACCCCCTGGTGGTTGGCTGACATGACCTCCTCCAAAACAGTCCAATTAGACCAAGATGGATAGATATGCTCCATTGATCCCAAACTGGTGCATGAGTGTGAATGTGTAAATGTGCATCGTTCAAACTTTGCCAAATCTGCACTTGGCCATGTCTCTTTAAAAACCTCCATAAACGATGCCACTTGACAACGGTGACGCTAAAACACACTTATCCAATTGTAATGTGGTGGTGTGTGTGGGTGTGAGAGGTAATAAGTCGACACAGTGTGATACATGCAGCCTGTGGCTTTTAGCGTTATTAGTGGAGAATAGCTCATCTCAGCTGAAAGAGGGTGCAGCTAATGAAAGTGTGAATGTAATCGGGGGATTAGCGGAAAGGGGCCAGGGTTACACAAACACAGCAGCTCAGGTTTGTGTTTGAAAGGAAAGAATCAGACTTGAGATTTAAAACATGGAAACTCCATCAGCTTCACCTCAGCTCCCATTTCCCCTCCCTTCCTCATTAAAAACACGTAAAAGCTGCCAGTTGGTATACATTTCTTTTGGAAGTAATTTATGACGATGGATTTTTGGTTTTCAGGGATTTTTGCTGCTTTTTCCTCATCGTCCTCCACATTATGTTTTACAAAGAACTTTCTATTGTGCTGAATTTAGCTCTGTGATACACAAGCAGTTTCTGCCTCAAATGCATATATGTAATTGCAGCATTTAATTAGCTTCAAATGAGCTTTTTAATGATCTTTTAATCTTTTTAAAAACCATCACACAGAACTGCTACTGTAAAAAACAATGGCGATATAAGATCAAGCCAAGCTCTCACACAGCCTGATGTGGTTTTCCTGTATTCTTTCATTGGTTTGGCTTTTCTCTTTTTTCCACTTAAAACAATCAGTGTGATTTCCATGGAGAAGATAGTTGATTTCTTAAAAAAAAAAAAAAGAGAAGAAAAGGGAAAATTCACATTTGGAATTGACTCTGTAGTGTTTGATGTGGTTATAGGTGTGTGTGTGTGTGTGTGTGTGTGTGTGTGTGTGTGTGTGTGTGTGTGTGTGTGTGTGTGTGTGTGTGTGTGTGTGTGTGTGTGTGTGTGTGTTGCATGGCCAGCCTCATATCTTGTGGTTTCCTCCAGCCCAGTGTCTTAGCCAGTCCCAGCCTCCCTTCTCCTTCACAGCCTGAAACCTGACCTTCCTACATATGTCAGAATACACTTTTACACTTTTTTAAAGAGTGGGAATAAAAGGAAAAGACAAAAAGGAAACTTTTCCATCTCGTCTCTGTATATTTCCATCAGAATATTGGTTTCATCTGGGATGTGTGTGTTACATGCCAGGCAGAGCCCCCCCCTCCCAGTTTCCCCTTAGTTGTAATTATATAACAAGCTGCATCTTTTCTTCCTCCTGTCCTTCTGAACTCCTCTGCTTCACCACAAGCTTTTTTTCTGTCTCTGATGCTCAGAAATGCACCAACTGGGGAATTTATATTCAATGTTCTGGACGGACTTTCTTCTCTCTGCCCTTCCTCTCTTCTTTTATCGACTTTTTTCCTGCAGTTCCCTTTTTCTTTTTTTTTTGCCAAAGTGCAAAACATCAATAATTTGTTGACATCCGCCATGAATAGACATTACAGTCTATTTTGACCAAGCAAAATCAATTCAAATATAAATGAATGCATGCAATAGCCAAATATCATGTATAATAGTTGGTTCATATCAGAAGCTAGAGAGAAAAAAAAATCATATTGATTGTAACAATATAATGAAAGTAGCTGGTATTGCAGTGCAATGCTGTGTGCCATCCTCTTTAACTCTCTCCTCCTCAGTGCTGCTCTTCCAGAACAATGGAATCCATTCATTTTACATTATTAGTGCCGAGTATCACACAGCATGGACCGCTGTGTGTGTGTGTGTGTGTGTGTGTGTGTGTGTGTGTGTGTGTGTGTGTGTGTGTGTGTGTGTGTGTGTGTGTGTGTGTGTGTGTGTGTGTGTGCTCTGCAACTATACTGTGGAACCAGTGCATATGGTATGTTGGCTCTGTGCTCGTCACTATAATAAAGTGTGAGTCAGACTTTATGAAACAAACCGAAAAAACAATGCAGGATCAAAACAGGATGTTGTAGTAGAGTGAAATTATACCTTGGGGCTGGAACTTTAAACTGTTATTCTAAAACCCTTTTAGTCACTGACCTGTTTATGACGCATGTTGTGAGTTGACTGCCATGCTAAGGGCTAAACACTGATTTCACAGTGCCAGGGCTAATGCTAAACAGGTGCAACGTAAACTGTCATGTTGGTTTACATTACTCGTGATTGGACGCCCATAAAAACACCCGTGTGATGATTTTATATTTTATCTCTGCTGATAAAATTGCAAATGTTGCCAGCGTAATGTTGTTTCGATTTATGTTTATTTGGACATGAGCCACATTTGATACTAATATACTTAGAATAAAGTAGAATTGTGCAGAAGTAGTTGCATAGCTCACAGAGGGGTCAGCTCTCAGTGCTAATCTGGATGGGGGGTTTGTATCGGAATATATTTTTACTTTCACTGTAGCATTGTTGAGGCGTTTTGTAACTTTCTGTTGTCTCACAAAGTAATTTATGGATCTTGCTGAAAATGTGTGAAATCTGGTGCAGCTTGACGGTGTGCCCTTGGCGGAGGTTTGATGTATTGGAGATTTTACCATTACCGTCCATCCTCTGGGGAAAATGAATGAATGAGTCTGTCGACTACATTTCACAGTTATCCGTCTGCAGTAACAGTTGTAGGAATATAAAAGGAAAACCTCAAATCCAAAGCTCATGGCGGTGCAAGCTGGAAAGTCGGGATCTTAAATCCTTCCAACAAAGTGGGACAACATCTGCGAACCATGAAGGTCCATACAGAATATGCCAATACAAGTCATATGTGGATTGTGGATGTCTGTACCGTATTGGATAACAATGCGTACAGTAGTACAAATATACAGCTCATCAAACACTACGGGCTTCGTCCTCTTGGGATTAATTACCCAGGAATCTGAGTTGTAGTTGTTTGGTTTAATCCTGTTCAGGTCCACATTGTCATCCCAGGAGTGGCGGCGCTAAAAACTGCAGCTCTGCCCACACGGTATAAAAACAGACCCATATGGTGACCAGCCTTGTATGAGCAGCCGTATATTACTCACGAGTGAGTCATGTTTTCCTCTGGCATCGTATGGACCCCGCTCTCCTGCACATTCCCGCTCTCGCTGCATTGTCCGTTGCGTAATCCCACTTCCTGACCTGCCTCGTTATCTTACCCTTCATCATTTATTTCATTCTTTTCCCATCCTCTTCATCGTCTGTGCGTCCAGGCTGCATCGGCAGCCTCGTCCACCAGTGATCCGATTACGGTGATCTGATTGGAATGTTAATGGATGGTGTTGCCATTTGTTCGGAGCTGGGTTTACACATGGCTACGGGAGTTGTTCAGGGACAGATGGTGGTGTTATGGAGAGGAGTGCAGTGAGACGGCGCATATTGGGGGTCTGATACGATTTTATGACCAGGTAGGGGTGGGCGTGGATTTGCTGACTGAAGTTCAAAATGTGGAGGTGACCAGTTGGAATTGTCCCAAAATGTTCACATAGTGTTTACATAGTGTTTACTCACTTTACTTGAAGCTTCAACAGAAAAGTCACCTGTGTTTACTTTTACATGTTTATGCCGTGAGTGATCCCCCTCCAGAGATGTTCTGATACGACATGTTTTAACGCCTTTGTGCTTCTAACCCGACATGGAATAATGACTGTGCGTATAGATGTGATGATTACTATCACTGTGATACTTAAAAAGCCCTATAGAATGTATCAATCAGTCTAAAATTACTTGCACATGGAACATGGCACAGTTTCACTTGTGGACTTTGTCAAACTGATGATGTTTAATAAGCTCTGGCAAATCGTGTATTCTACTACTGTACTACTGAAAATCACTTATTTTCTGCTGCTCTAAAAACGAGCAACGACAGTGCAGCATCATTTCTGTTTACGAGCAGCAAAGAAAGACGGATACGCAAGAAAAGAGAATTCCAGTTTTATCGGAGTGAAACTTTGAAAGTCATGGCAGCAGATCGCAGAGACTTTGCGTACCCGCAGATGCCCGAAATGGAGGCCTATCATATGCCAGTATCAGAACATCTCTAATCCCCCCAAATGGCGCCTCCTGTAGTCTAACTGTCGCCTCTTTTTGGTACAGGTGCGAGGACCCACGCCTGCTCATCCTCTTCCTCATCTAACCATCCCCCATTTCCCCGTCAGACTGCCCCCAAACAAACTGAAAACTCATATTAAACACCCAGCTGTATTTAATCCCCCCCCTCCTTATCGTTTGCTGCACCATCCTGCCCCTCCCCCAGAGCATGGATGCTCTCTGCCACTGCCTAAGCCCCCTCTTCTCCTCATCTTCCTCCTCTCTGCCCCTGTTCCTCCCTCTATGTGAGTATTACTCATGACGAGCAGCATGCCGAGTACCACCGTGTCCGTCTGTGTGTGGCACGAGCACGGGAACTGGGCATGTGGCGGCTGAGCGGCCCGGACGGTTCCTGGCTCTCACCGGTGATTCCTCTGCTAATGACTTCATAATAGCCTCCCATTTACATGCGGATGTGGTTCTGCAAATTCATAACCACATTAGCACGGAGGTAATCATTGAGTCACGCATGTGTCGCGCACGGCCCGGTGCTTCTGTTTTGGGCTCGGTGTTTGTACTGTGCTCCAGGAGAGAAGAGGAACTGTTCAAGTTCAGGCAGAGGAGTAAAACTGTAGGGGCAGCGGCAGAGGAGTATTTCCTCATGCACCTGTCCGACACACACCGAGTGAAGGCTGTGTCTGTCTTCGTTTTTTCGTCATGTGCATGTTCTCCTTTGCTGATTGTTGTCAAATCATTCTAAAGAAAATATGGCTCCATATAGTGGGTCTCATGATATTTTGACTGCATGTCTGGCACACACGTCATCCATCTTTACATCTAGCCTGTCACTTACATGCATCGCCTACTAAATAATGGCCTTAAATTGAAAACCCTCGGAGCGATGGATTTCCATTAGCCTCTGAAAGTAGATTTTCATTCGTCAAAAGCCTGGAATATCAGGGATGTGTAGATGTTCTCCTTTTATCCACGATGTGCAATAATGTGATTTTTTTTAGAGGTGCTGTAAGAGCTCCGTGGCGAACAGCCTCATAATGATCTCCTTTAGTTGGAGAGCTGATGTTGTGCCACGCTCGTGCTATAATGAGCTCTGGAGGATTCGAACACCTGGGTCCGTGTCACTTAACGACAGTTTGATCCCAGTCTCCAGCTTGTGGTTTCATCCTTTGCACCCAAGGGGGAGGGTATAATGCAGCTGTGTTTGAAGATGAATTAACTGCATTTTCAGAGTTTGTAGTATTTAAAGTTCTGTGGTCTGTAAGTAACTTCACCTCATTTTGTATTCACAGCCATTCCCTCTAATATTAAATGGTTTTAAAGATTATTCACGGGGAAACTCAGATTTGGCACCTAAATCACTAAATATCACTACTCCTTTGGGCCAGAGAGAGACGGCACATATTGATTATTGTCCAAATCTGCACATATGCACTATGAATTATTAAATTATGTGGCTTGAATTGACCTTTTATGTCAATTAGTCTGTTCTTGTTTGATTTATAGTCATGTGAGACTGAATTTCCAAATGAAGTAGACCGGAAAAAATAGGCCAGAGGGGGGATAAAAAGCTCTGAGATGCAGGTGAAGGCTGAATGACTCGACAGTAAAGATGAATGGAGAGACATAAAGGGAGATGGTGCAGTGGGAGGAGGAGGAGGGGGGTGGGGGGGGGGG
>JAFBJT010106432.1:0-12500 GCA_016785325.1 Chascanopsetta lugubris
GGTGGTGTGGGCGGAGCCAAAACATGTTTTTTGGACCCTTTAAAAAGTCACACTAAAAAAAACGGCCCTTTGCCCCCCCCCCCCCCCTCCCCCCCTTCCACAACCGCCCCCTCAGAAGAAAATTCTCAAATATAATTAATCATATAAATTGTATGAAAGAGTTTGATTCACATTTTATGTTTTGCTCTGGTTTCTCTCATTTTATTTATTTATTTATTTATTTATTCATCCATTCTAATGACCAGCACCTGTTTCAGACTTGACACATCAAACACATAAAAAAAAATAAAAAAAATCTACACATCATCAGGTTTTTTTTTTCTTCCAGAATTTATGTGAAAAGCTTAAAGTTAATTGATTCCAATGACACAATCAAACTGTTTCTGCGTCTCCGAGACTCGAGGAGAATAAAACTCTTGAGTGGAAACATCTTCATAATGCGGTAAGATTTTGATCGTGTCTATTAAAGCCTGAAATAAATCAGCGGACTCCGTCCGTGTCAGCATTTATGAACCAGCATAACACCCACACGCTGCCGCACACACAAACACACCCTGGTGGGCTGGTGGCGCTTTTATTTTCTATTTTCTATTTTCTTTGCTCGACTCCACAGACGCAGCTGTACGACACCAAAACACAGCGTCGACACAAACCATATTTCACTTGGCCGAGACTCCGAGTCTGCGCGGAGGCGCTTCCACGGCAAACTTTGATTTTCTCCTCTGCTGCCGAACAGTCGCTTTTATAACAAACAGATTCTTCTGTGGAAATCGGACGAGTAACGAGCCCGAGATGAAGACGCGTACTTTCGTTTATCTCTGTTGCGTTTTTGAAAATGTACAAACGAGGACCACGTGCCGAGAAATACAGGAACGTCTGGTTGAAGTGAACAAAAGGAATCAAATCATGCTTTACCGTAGAAATTGAAATCATATATTAATCACCATTAAGTGTTCAAGGGTCTGATGTTTGACTTTGACGGGACTGTCTTCAATGAAGGGGTAGGTGGCTCCACCCACAAGAGTCAGTTCAGTTTCAAATGTGGGCCACGTTCCATTATATTAAAAAAAAATGAAAATGAGCTGCAGGCCATGAGAAGGACTGCGGGCCGCAGGTTGGGCGCCCCCTGTCCTGATGCAGGTGGAACTGAACCCTGAGTCGTGTTGGGCAGCTCGGAGCCGGTGGGGCATGTGGAAGTATTTCTACTCGCAAACGACCTCCATTAACCCCGAGTCCGTGTGAGCAAACACACGCAACACAAACTTACATGCTCTCACATTCCCCCCAAATACTCACACTCACTCAATCCTCGTTGCCCTCTTGGGGAATCTGCAGGTTAGGGCGGAGGGGTCGGAGGGGGTCGGAGGGGTCGTGGGGGTCGGAGGGGTCGGAGGGGTCGGGGGGGTCAGGGGGGGGGGATTAAACAGCTGGTTAACTCTCAGTAAATCAGTGTTTTGGTCTCATTTGTCACACTTGAAAAAGAATTTCCTGTTTTTTATTCCTTTTGAATACTTCCTGTTTCCTGTTCACACCGAGGGACCTCGCCTGTTAACGCTATCGACAGCATGTTTGTCATTGTTCGTCTAATTCGCTGATGTTTATCTGTGTTGGTTTTAGCTTATTAAAGGCTCGGGGGCGGAGGGGGGGGAGGGGGGTTGAGATTTGGTGCCACCCGCTGGTGAAGTTGAACACGTCCTTCAGATAAAGATGAAAGACTCTGTTGGAGCCCAGTGTTTGTTTATTTGTATTCTTTGCTGTCGTAGAGACACGGCGGCCTCCTGCTTTGATGGAGATAACGAAAATACAAACATTAGGGTCAAATGAGCAGATTAAAGGCCAGTACTGGTTCTGTTGAACTCATCATCCCTGTGTTTCCTCCAGTGTTCAGGAAGGTGGACAGGATGTCTGAGGAGGAGTCGGTTTACCACAGTAAAATCACCAGAGCCCAACAAGGGATCGACGGTAAATTATTTGCATTTAAATTCACATTAATTGTTATTTCAACTTTTCATGTGTACAGTAGCGTTCAAATGATAGTATTATTGTGTGGGGAAAACACATTCCAAAATAAATATAAAAAATAAATAAACTTCACAAACTGGACCTTTAAAGTAACAGGAAACGAGTAAATATTCTTTAGAAGTCATAATCGTAAACTAACCTTTACCCTGCTCCATTGTCCTCCTTCAACGCCTGGCTCCTCCCCCCAGACCTTAGCTCCACCTCCAACTGCTCCGGCTGCCTGGATGTGACTCTGTACAGCGAGCAGATCAGCCGGCTGAAGAAAGAGTTCGAGGACATCCAGAGAATGGTCCTGGGACAGGAGCAGGTACAGTGGAACCAGGAGTTCCCCAGGGTCTCGCAACCAATGGTTTAAAACCCCTGAGGTATTAAGTCGTCTTTCTTGATCCACGTCCAGGCCCTGGACCAGACCTCCCAGTCGCAGGCCACCATAAAAGCCACCAACACCCGACTGATGCGTGAAATCCAAACCCACTTGACGGCGATCAGATTCCTCAACCAGTCCCTGGAGAGGTACCTGGATCGAGTGGAGGCCTGGAAGGACGTGGTGGAGGAAACGGAGGAGAAGATGAAAACTCTGATGGAGGATCAGTACGACATCAAGGCCACGGGACATCAGATCAACACCACGGTGGCTCTGAGGTGAATGTACCTACATTTATTGGGTTCTATCTTGGAGATCCATCGGGTGGTTTTTGGGCTGTTCCTCATCTGCTGTGTCCTTTCAGCGCGATGTGGATCGACGCCCTGCAGAGGAAAGCCGACGAGGAGACGCTGGTCCTCCAGCGTCTGACCAGCGACTGGCAGAACTACAGCGGGGTCCTGACCGCCATCAAATCCAACACCAGCACCACCACGCAAACCATGCGCTTCCTGCAGAACAACATTGCGGCGGACCACCAGAGAATCGCCATGACCACAGAGGTCTACTACGCCCTCACGCAGCAGGTTTGTCGACTTTAAAGTACTCTCGTAAAATCTCAATTCTGGCAAAGAGATACCAAGTACTTTTGTGTGTTCTCCAAAGGTCATGAACCTCCAGATGCAGCTCGACAATGTGACGTCTTTCATGGATGAACATGAGGAGAACATGCATGACCTTCACTACCATTCCAGGTAAAACATCCCCAGGAGTCTTTTCCAGACTATTATTCCGGAAAGTACAACCGGTCTTACCTGTCCCTCTCGTAGGTACTATGAGAACCGCACAGGTGAACGTTTCTCTGCCTTGGACGGTCGACTGAACTCCATCGACATGGAGATCGACACGGTCTCCTCCAGCATCAACGCCACCGTCAGCCACGTCCAGAGCATGTACAAGTACATCAACATCGAGAGCTCGTCCTGCCAGAGCCGCCTGGGCAGGCACACCGAAGACCTCCAGGTTGTGGAAACACCAGAGCCTGGATTTGTGTTTTTTAATTCAAAGCCAGAAAAATGTCTTACCCCTTCTCCTCTTCCTCAAACCTGTTCCTGTAGAACCTGAACAACACAGTCCTGCTCCTCCTCCACTTGGCCGACACCCTGCGGGAGCAGAACATGATGCTAGATGCCCGACTGAACATGGACGTTCAGCAGTTGTCCATGGTGATGGAGGAGATGAAGCTCGTGGACGTTCACCACACTCAGCTCATTAAAAACTTCACCATACTAAAAGGTACAATGATGCTAAGGTAAGATCTTTGGTGTGCACTTGCTTCTTCTCAAACTCGTTATCTGTGATCCACAGGTGCACCTGGACCACCTGGACCCAAAGGAAACCGTGGGGACACTGGTTCTAAAGGGCCCGTTGGGCTGACAGGAAGCAAAGGTGACAGAGGTCCCATTGGAAACCGTGGCCCTGTTGGAGAGAAGGGCGCCCTTGGCCCCAATGGTGGACCTGGAGAACCAGGTCCCAGTGGCAACAAAGGGGCGGTAGGCATCAAAGGAGTCAAAGGTGTTCTTGGCACACCAGGACCACATGGTGAAAGAGGACAGAAAGGTGACGTGGGTCCATCAGGTACAGACGGTCTCCCAGGACCATCAGGGCCTCCAGGGATCCAGGGTCAGACTGGACTACCAGGTACCATTGGGCCAATGGGACCGAGGGGGAAACCAGGGCCGGTGGGGCCACCTGGACCACCAGGGACCCCTGGACCTCCAGGATTGCCATACCCACATGGCCAAATCAACACGCAGAGGCAGACCATGGCACCTACTGCTGGGTCTAGGAGGCAGTAGAGAGGTGGATGAAGGTCAGTGGGACTTGTCCAGAACTGACAAGATTCGGAATCACAGGAGGGGGCGGTTCTTTGATCAGGTGACTTGGCAACAAGGAAGTGAAGTAATCGGAAGAAAGAAGGAAGCAGCCATGGAGCAAACAGTTGAGTACCCCAGGCTGAAAGTACCAGGTCCAAACTCAACAGACCTTCACACCTGGTTTTTCCATTTTGCAAATAACAAAGTGTGGAATTAATTTTTGGCAGAAATCAAACGTCGTCATCAGAGGAATGAAAACACCCCGAAATCTCGCCTTTAGTTGAATGTACTGGAATCAAAGGTTGTTTGAGTGGTTTCTGTCATGCCACCAAAACCACATGGGACTTAATGACTTAAGTGGTGTTTTCCCATCCAGACTCCTTCAAGGTTTACATTCCCCTGCACTGTGCCACGGGCACGGACACACGAGCTTTTTAAGCTGTTTTGCATATGCTTTCTCCGGTGGATGGCACTTTATCGGATCTTCGAGCGAAAAGGTTTTAGGTCATTTCTTTCTTTTTTGTTTGTTTACATTTGTCAGAGCAGGTTCTCTGCAGACTTTGTTTTCGATTACAAGGCAAAGGATCTGTGTTTGATGAAGCTAAGGGGCTGGAGGGAGAAGACACTTAAAGACAGGAAGTCAGGCAAAACAACCACGACCATCAACTTTGTTTACTCTGTATGCAAAGAGATGTGAAAAAGCATTTGCGGTTTTGAAAAGATGTAGCTTGTATTTCACCAAAGTCTTCCAGGACCCAGTGATCTCAGTCGAGTTCCGACAAAAATGTTGGAAAGATTCTGGTCGGATTAGATGACTTTGGGCTAAGCTAACATCTTCATTATTTGTTTATCTTTCACTCGCCCATTAGTAGGAAAAACACCACAGTGTTAGCGTCAGATAGAAAAGAGCACATTTTAGCTCAGATCCCGTCTTTGTGGCTAGCTAGCTACGTTTTGTTCTGTTTGTGTCACGTGTGGACAGGAAAAACACTAACTATCACAAGTAAGTGAGGAAAAGGTCACGTCACCTATTGATCTGGCATAGGTACTGCAGCCTTATCTCTTGGGTTTTGCCTGGAGCTAGCTAGTTCTAGATCTAGCTAGGAGCTAGATCTCAAGCAAGCTGTACACGAAAACATGCTAGCTAGTGGCTAGATCTGCGGTATTTGTGCTACGCTATAAGCTAATTACCATAGCTTTGTATCTAATGACAGTGTGTCTTCTCGGCGAGCTCTTGAAAAGCAAGATTAGCATACATCGTGAAGTATTCATGAAGGAAGTACATGTAAAAATACAAGTTGGCCAGTCAGAGTTGTATTTTTCACAGTTAATTGCAAGAATAGAGGAATGACCTTTGAGTGTTTGGGTCGTTATAGGTCAAAAGTTACGTTACACACAATAATACTTTTTCGTTTTTAACTCTTTTACAGAAAAGGACATGTGCTATTTTTGTAAACCTGTGTTGTTATGAAATGCGACGGGCTTGCATTGAACTTCAATAAACCTTTTTTTTTCTGGAACGGCCTCGGGCTCGTCAGTATCGGACTGAACCGCAGCTCACGTCGCGGCGCTGTGAAGGAAAGGGAGTGGTTCCGTCATTAATTCAAAACATATGTCGGCCCCACCCCTTGGATTCTTGAGGTCAGTAGCCACTGACTCCATATTCAATTGTCTGGATTTAGCCTTGTTGTTTTAACAGAGGAGTCAGGCCCTATAATTTATGTTTCTGCAATTACATAACACAACAATTCCATTTGACGGTCGTGACGTATAGAAAACCACCAGCCTCTGACACAGTTGTGTTGTTGTGGGGAATAATTGATAACCTCCCAGCCGCTGAGTGACACTTCCACAAACAGCTGAGTCTTTATATTCTTTAAAGGAGCTGGAGAGTGACGGGGTTTGTGGGAAGCCGGAAACTTGATCTCCTGCAAAGACTTCCCTGAAGAATCCTCTCAAATCCCTGAGTCCTTCAGACCCCGAGCTTGTTAGTCGCGGGCAGGGAACATTTGCTTTCAATCACTTGGGAAACCTGCAGCCGAGCCGCACCGACAACGCTCTCCCTCCATCTGTGAAGTCTTTCATCTTATATTTGCTCCTGCTTTGTTGTTGTCGTTTCTTTCAATTTTATACCATACATTTGTCTTTTATTTGTCGTGAGAAATCCTGGAACAGTGGGTCCATTTTTATTCACTTATTTCTTTTCATATTTTCATATTTTTTAAATATTCCAACGAAAAAGAAAGCATAGTCAAACCGGGTCATACTCAGAGAGGAATCACCAACTAATTAGATCCTCTATTTGTAAGAAAAACATTATTTGAACCCAAACTATCTTTTCCAATCTAACTCAAGCTGTGACCGCTCCACTTGCATGTTACCATGACAACCACATCCTGTCTGTACATCCAATGCTGCCATGAATCTGGACCAAGGTCATTGGGACTTGGGACTGCTGAATAAATACTTAAAGTACATATAGGAGGTTTGAACATTCCAGAGAATCATGCATCATGAACACACTGTAAACTGCCCACGTCGCCTTGGCAACGAATATAAACAATTTAGACATCGGTTCCAGACCCCACCCTCATACTGTGGGTCTGACCGTCTCCACTGTTGAGTGAGTAATCTACTGGCATCACCGGTGTTTTAGGAGTCGTCACTCTGAGAGGTCACCAAACCTAAATATTATCCTTACTCGTCACCATGGCGATAAAGTAAGAATCTACTTTAATATCACCACCACCACCACGAAGGTTCTGATGTCACTCTTGTCCATTGGTTTGTTGGTTGATTGGCGGCAGAATAAAAAAAAACTGTTTTTCTGATGAAAAAAAAAAGGGGGGGGCGGAGCCTGGGTTGTATGCCAAGGGCCCTCGGTGGAGGCATGGAGCCACGGTCGCAGTCGGGTGCTATGGGAAGAAGGGGGCCGGGGGACCAGGGGCATGTTTAAACTGGCAGGGATCGCCGGTTCACGGTGGGTTTGCCGTGAACGCCACACGCTAACATGCGAGCGTCGCTGTGCTCGGCGGAACAGGTCACGGAGAGGAGCGTCGCTACAGTTCGCCCTGTGATCGCAGCGGCTCATGAGTAATTGCGGACTCGTCAGATGAAAGCCATCATGTTTTGTCATCTTCGAAAAACAGACGTTTACATGAGCGACGGCAGTTAAAACATAAAGATCTCGGCGCCGGGTTGGAGGAAGTGGTGTGTGAAGTGTGAGGGTTTGAAAACCAGCGGGTCCAGCCAGGATCAACCCTGCAGCCTGATGTGCTCGCTCTCTCTCTCTCTCTCTCTCTCTCTCTCCCTGCAGCCAGATGGAATACATTTCAGCATTTCATATGTTTATGCGTAATTTCCCTTTAAACTCTTAAAAAAAAAGAAAAAAAAAAGCGCTGAGTCATGAATGATGGGATGTGTCCATGTGAGCAGCGCAGGGCTGATTGGCTCGTTTGTGCTCTGTGACAGACTTAAAGGTTTTGTTGCCTAATGTGTCCCGTAGGAGCGCCAGGGGCGGGGGGCGGGGGGAGGGGGGTGGGGGGATGGGGTTTCTGCTGAGTCAGCAAAGTGATGTCATGACTGCAGATGGCTGAAAGGGGACAGAGAGCTGTGAGGGTCTGACATCAAAACAAACAATCCCACTCCAGAGTCCGACCCTGGGGGGATCTCCAGGTGGAAGTGTCGGTTCCCGTTGACGCCTCAACATTAATTTGCTTCATCAGCATTTCCTGAAATCATCTGGCAACAAAGCGGTCGAGTAATCTCCGTCAACTAACGGCAGCGGTGACGGAAGCCTCAGGATTCAGTCTCTCGCCTTGTCTCCGGTTGGTATTTTGCGACCTTTGGCCTTTATGACATCAGAGCAACTCGGACTTCCATATATGGTCATTTGGTCAAAACAATGAGAAAGGTCCCATTGTGGAGTTTGAGCCTGTGGATTGTCGAGCGGTCTATTTCCAGATTAGGTTTTCATGTGCGCTACAACCAACTGAGGGAGGTGGCACCACGAGACATGACCTAACACACACACACACACACACACACACACACACACACACACGCATAATTCGAGACGTTAGCTAACTGATGACTTGACAGGCCCCCAAAGAGCTCGTTATGTGGGCAGCTGTGAAAACACACACTGTGGTGTAATAGTAACTATTATTGTGTGTGTGTGTGTGTGTGTGTGTGTGTGTGTGTGTGTGTGTGTGTGTGTGTGTGTGTGTGTGTCAGGGATCACACCTGCAGGAATGTGTGTTATGACTAAGCAAGAATACACTTAAGTTTTTACATGTATGTTGTGAATGAGCTGACAACTGGTGGAACATTCCTTAAAGGTACAGTGTGTAAAAAAACATGTGCGCACACGATGAATCGATCAATCAATCAATCATCCATACATCAATCTTACTCATGGTAATGACATGACATGATATACGTGTGTGTGTGTGTGTGTGTGTGTGTGTAGATAGATGTATGGATGTATGGATGTATGGATGGATGAATGGATGGATGTATGGATAGATGTATGGATGAATGGATGAATGGATGGATGTATGGATGTATGGATGGATGTATGGACGCATGAATGGATGGATGGATGAATGGATGGATGTATGGATAGATGTATGGATGAATGGATGAATGGATGAATGGATGGATGTATGGATGTATGGATGGATGTATGGACGCATGAATGGATGGATGGATGTATGGACGTATGAATGGATGGATGTATGGATGTATGGATGTATGGATGAATGGATGAATGGATGGATGTATGGATGTATGGATGGATAGATGTATGGATGAATGGATGAATGGATGGATGTATGGATGTATGAATGGATGGATGTATGGATGTATGGATGTATGGATGAATGGATGAATGGATGGATGTTTGGATGTATGGATGGATAGATGTATGGATGAATGGATGAATGGATGGATGTATGGATGTATGGATGGATAGATGTATGGATGTATGGATGGATGCATGGATGTATGAATGGATGGATGTATGGACGTATGAATGGATGGATGGATGTATGGATGGATGTATGGACGTATGATTGGATGTATGGATGTATGGATGGATGTATGGACGCATGAATGGATGGATGGATGGACGTATGAATGAATGGATGGATGTATGGACGTATGAATGGATGTATGGATGTATGGATGGATGTATGGATGGATGTTTGGCTCGATGAATGGATGAATCCCTGTTTCAAGCAGCTGTAAGGAAAACAGGCTGTGGTTCAGATTAAAGGTCCCTGAAGGAAACATTCCTGTGCGAGTGAGACGAGGATGACTCGACTGCGTCAGATCTGCTCTACATGTTTGTTCGCTCTCGCTCGGTTCCTGTTTGATCCGGTGTTTACGATCCTCCGCTCGCCGCATGTGCTCTCCTGCTGTTCACCTCGGCCGAACTCTCTGTTTGCGTGACTCACTTTTGTTTTTTTTTCGGATCCGAAGCGAAGACAATGTGAGGAAGATGTTCGCAAAACAAAACAAAACCTGACCAAAACATTTAGATTCCAATCGTGAAAAGCGCTGAGGAAAAGAATCAGCTGTTCACCTGAACTCTTCACAAACAGATACTGATCTTATTATGTTAGATGAGATTAATAAAGCCCATAACTGTATTTAAATGAACCCTTTTTACCATTTAACATTGACCTCTAGTGGTTGGATGAGGTATTACTTATAGGACCAAACTCACAGTGCCAGACTGAATTATAATTCTAGTTTACTGTTATCACACCAACGTAAATTGAAATATCTATACTCCAGAAACTGTGGTTCTAATTTAAATGAGTCGATGATTGACAGCTGACACTGACTCCTGATTGGTAGAGCTGGGGATGGGCCCCGTCGTGCTGTCGCAGCATCCACAGAAGGTCGGCCCATGTGTCACTCAAGAGGCCACGCCCCTTAGTTAAGCAGAATTTCAAACCTGGGTGGAATGAAAATAAGCCCCGCCCCCTCACAGTTGTCACGGTAACACATGTGACTGATTGAGACTAAAAACCGTGCTTTGTACCAGACTTTAAACATGTTTCATGTTGATCATCTTAACATGGGAGTCCATGGGGATGGAGCCTCAAGTGGCCACAACGTGAACTGCATGTTTTGCCCCATGGGTCCGATGCAAACTGGGAAAGTACTTTGTGAAAGTACACGCTTCACCGAACACGTAAGGTATAAAGACACTGTATCGGACGTCCCATGATAATAACAACACCGCGAACCCTGACCCACATTCCCTCTGGTCCTCATGTAGAAGCGCGTCCTCACAGGAAGTGTCAGCAGCCTCTCGTGACTCCTCCGGGGGAAACTCACTCTCTCGATCAATCACAGATACAGAAATGCGAAGCCTGTTCCAAGATGCTAATGGGAGCCAGGTCCTGCGAGTCTGCACCAGGAACGTCTGGAACCGGAGGAACTCAGCGCGGATGTGAAGGAAAATGTCACGCCTGATGCATCGGAGCGAGATTTCCATTGAGCGTCATGATCTACGGCCATTAAAGGTTATTCCGCGTGCAACTGTCGGAAAGAAATACTCTGGATTCCGCTGGACTATCTCGCGACTTTGTTGTTTACATGTGCGTGTGCGCAGGAATGCGTTGTGTAGGTGGGGTGGCTGCGGAGGCAGTGCCTGTGTGTGACATTATAAACATCCCATAATTATCCCTGATTGCCTCGGCGACCCCCCGGCTCCGACCGAGGCCCGCGGCAGGGGGCCCGTGTGTCACATGCGTTCTGATCTGCCGCCCCCATGGACGGAGGGTGGATCAATCAAAAATCCTCTGTTGGATCGTTTCAAAGAGTGTTTCCCTGTGAAAGAAGACAAACGCTGTCAGGGTCCGAACATTGTGTTCGGACCGTGACAGTCACAGAACATCACATCTGCTTCCAGGACGGATTGTGTTTGTTACGAAAGCACACGAGTAAACAACATCAAGACAGCGGAGGAGCACATGGTGGTTAAAAGTTTACACTGTCACTTTAAACTGATGTCAAAACGATGCAATAATGATAATGATACTAGTATTAATAATGATAATAATGAAAATAATGATAATCACAACAATGATGATACTAACATTAATAATGATAACGATAATGATAATAATAATAACAACAACAACAACAACAACAACAACAACAATAATAATAATGATAATAATAATAATAATAGTAATAGTAATAATAATAATAATGATAATAATAATTGTACCTTTTATGTGGTGAAATCAAGTGGTCTTGATACAGAAGTGGAAACGCTTGCAGTTCACATTGTGGCCACTTGAGGCAGGATTCCCCACAGACTCCCATGTTAAAATGATCCACTTCAGAGGAGAATGAAACATAATTCAAGTCTGGTACAAACTACAGGTTTGGTCTCAATCAGTCACATGTTTTCCTGTGACAACTGTGAGGGGGCGGGGCTTATTCCAAAATCCATCCAGGTTTGGAACTGTGCATAATTAAGGGGGCGTGGCCTCTTGGGTGACACCGGGGCCGACCCTTCTGTGGATGCTGCGACAGCACCGTGGGCCCCACCCCTCAGCTCTACGAGTGCTCCACCTCTATGCCCATATTTGGATGAACCAGGAAGTGGGAGGAGTTAGGCACCGGCAAGATATGGCCCACTACGAGCCTCGTAAAAACTCTGGACTTCTACATCTTCATAAATGGGCTCTGGAGCTGTGGGAGGAAAATGTGGGGACACCTGCACTGTGGATCACATGACACTGAAATATGTAAAGTGCTCCGACAGGAAAGAACTGGGCCCCGCCTCCAACACTGCATCCTGCTCTTATTCTACACACACACACACACACACACACACACACACACACACACACATATACCTGGCACGAACCACGAGTTGAACTATGTTGAGTTTCAGAGATGAACAGAGATGAAAGTATTAGACGTGAAAGCTGACATGTGGAAATGAAACCCACTTCAGTGCTGTCGGGAACACGGATGTAGGATGGAGCCAGGTTACATAACACGTGAAGAGGGCGTGTTGTTTCAACATGTGAGGGTCTGACATGGCTCCTCGGGCAGAAACCCGCTTGATATGAAGCAGAGCGAGAAGGAGCAGAGCCAAGAGTCCGAGCGCAGCAGCTGGATTTCTGTTTTTCTAAAGACAAGGAGGGAAATGAGGAGGCTCCTCCCACCGACACGGCGAGGAGCGAGGGTCAGGACTTGGGTTAGGA
>JAFBJT010106432.1:15659-25659 GCA_016785325.1 Chascanopsetta lugubris
TCCGTCTGTGTGTGTGTTTTTGTGCTTCTGTGTGCGTGTGTGTTTGTGTGTGTGTGTGTGTGTGTGTGTGTGTGTGTGTGTGTGTGTGTGTGTGTGTGTGTGTGTGTGTGTCTGGGTGGATGCTGCAGTAGCACTGCATTGGCCTGCCTGTGGCCCTGCAGTGTGTGGGCCTGTAAATAGCCGTGGCAGCTGTAAAGCCCCTGTAATGTTATGTGTGGTCCTAGAGGGGCCAGATAAACAGATGGTCAACACATTAGTGCCAACACATACAGCGATATTAAACACACACACCCACACACACACACACACACACACACACACTGCAGGGACTAATCCTCTGCAGGCCTCCCTTCAGGCCTGGGACACGGGTAGAGCATCGGCCCACTGGCAGTGTCCCTCTTTTGGGTAAAAGTCCAGGCCCAGCCAGCCTGGTAGCCTGGAGCCACTGGGCCTTACGCGTGCCAGATGAAGACTGCTGGGAGAGTCAGAGTGTGTGTGTGTGTGTGTGTGTGTTGCTGTTTTTGCCCTGAGTTGGTGTGTGAGCTCTCCCACCTCTGGGCACCACATGTTCTAATCAGCACTTGTGAGAGTTTGGGAGATTTGTACCAAGTTGCAAAGTTGTCAAGCCAAGAAAAAAAACAGTTCAAAGTGTTTGTGTGAGTGTGTGTGTGTGTGTGTGTGTGTGTGTGTGTGTGTGTGTGTGTGTGTGTGTGCCGACAGATGTCAAGTACATGCTGGTCCCCTGTGTAAGAGCAGAGAGTGTCTGTCTTACCTGAGGCTGCGGTGCAGCTGTCCTGAGCCCATCGTTGTCCCGACCACAGACACCGAGTCTGGGACGGCTCGTTTGTGTGTGTGTGTGTGTGTGTGTGTGTGTGTGTGTGCGTCGAGCAGCCAGCGCTCCTCTCCTCTTTAAAGGTGCAGTGCGTACGATTTGGTGACATCTTGAGGTGAAGTGTTGCATCCACCACTTCACCCTCCCCCTTCTGAACATGCAGGAGAAGCTGTGGTACAAATATGTTTTATTGTTCATTCCAGTTCAAAGGTTGAATGTAACCTTTCTTTATACTTTGTAATATATACTTGAAATAGAAAATATATTGACATAAACATATTTACATGTACTGTCAAATATATGTTACCCCCCTTTTCAACATACTAAATGTATTTCCTAATATATCACATTTTAATTTCGTATCTCAATATAATTATGTTCAGTAAATGTTACTACGCACAGACGAGGGAAGAAAGAGAGAGAGAGAGAGAGAGAGAGAGAGAGAGAGAGAGTATCAAAGCAACGCGCAATAAAGGGAGGAGTGATAGAAACAAAGTGAAACACAAACAGAGAGAAAACAGAAACAGGATTAAAAAAATCAAAAAAATGAAGGAAGGGAGGGAGGGAGGGAGGGGGGGAGGGGGGGGCGTCTTCACCAGCTCTACACCCCCCCCCCCCCCCCCCCCCCCCCCCCCCCCCCCCCCCCCCCCCTCAGAATCATGTGACTCTAATCCCACGCCTCAAAACCACATGATGATATTTTTTTTTCTTTTTCTTTTTTAAAGGGATAAAAAAAGAAGCTACATGCCTTTGGATTTGCGGCGCGGCGACTATCAGTCGCCACGAGCTCCGGCGCGAGGCGGCGTGACAGGTGTACGTTTCAGCAACTTAAACAGGGCGGATTAAACCACTAGTGGCTCCTCTTCATATGCATTCCTTATGGGAGTTAAGGCCATTTGAAATGCAGGGCCAAAGGCAAGATTAGCGGCTCACAGGCCCATGGAGAGAGGTGTGCTGCAACTAAAAGCCTGGATTTGAATAATTGTGGCAGGGCTTAGCGCCCAGAATCAGCACAGAACAGAACCAATGGATTACTGCGCACACACACACACACACACACACATGCGCGCAGAGAGACGTGTGCGCGCACACACACCAACTTTGGACGGCTTTGACTTGTCTGAGTCAATAACTCAAAGTGCCATCGTGTGTGTGTGTGTGTGTGTGTGTGTGTGTGTGACTATGTTGTGGATAAGGGGTTTGTTTGTGTCATATCTGACTCCATAACACAAACACATGTGGCTGATGTTCTGCTGCCCTGCTATTTATTATCCACCTGTGTGTGTGTGTGTGTGTGTGTGTGTGTATGTGTGTGGGTGCGTGTGTGTGTGAGGCAGACGCACAAGAGCATGAACATGTGTTTACATGTGTGTACTCATGTGAACATGTATGTGCATAAACAAGTTTGTATTAATGGTGTGAATCTCTGCTCTCTCTCTCTCTCTCTCTCGCTCTCTCTCTCCGTGTGTGTGTGTGTGTGTGTGTCACTGCCTAAACACAGCAGAGCCTGTGTTCCAGCTCTATGTCCTGACACTGGTTGAAGGCTTAGCTGTGCTCATGGTGCCAGACAGAAAGGAGGGAAGGGAGGAGGGGAAGTGAAGGATGAGGGAAAAAAAGAGAAGGGTGAAAAAGAGTGATATTAGAGTGAGGGATGAGGGGTGGACCCATTCGAGAGGTAGAGGAGGGAGGGTGTCAATGAAAGAGGGGAAGGAGCCGGGCAGCAACAATGAAAGGTGGCCAACTGGGAAAAGGTGGGCAAGGGGTATTGGGACACACACACACACACACACACACACACACGCACACACGCACGCACGCACGCACACACGCTGTATTATATTAATCAAAAGCAACTATGCAACAATGATTTGTTGAAATATCGCATCATCTGTCAGGCAGAATTTGAAAAGTCAACACATCTGCTCGGACTGAAGTTGACTGATCAACGATGATGTGAGTTCTTAGTTGTTTAATAGTTGTTTGTTTTTATTGAGTCGTGTCAAAGTTTCATGTTTGAAGCATTTGCATGTTCAAGCGTGAAGTGACGATGGCAACTTCAGACTTGACTTCGTCTCTAATTGAATTAAAGAGCACAGAGGTCATTAGTGGGGGGGCGGCGCTGTCCATGGTGCTGAAACAACACCACCGTCACATCAACGAAACATCAACAGTTTGACTACGTTTAAAACTCTGTGGATATTTGTGAAAGCTTCCATGAAGCTGAATCTAAAGGGGGCTCCCGGCCCCCCTTAAAGGTGCAGTGTGTACGATTTCGGTCATTTTTGTCACTTTCCACAAAGATATTCCAACACAATGACATTTTCCTCTGTGTGGGGGCGGCCATGTTTTTACAGTAGCCCAGAGTGGACACACTAAACATCTTGCGAGCTTTAACTGACCAGATGTTCTCCTGCATGTTCAGAAGAGTGAGGGTGAGGTGATGGATACGACACCTCACCTCTAGAGGTCACCACATCTTACACACTGCACCTTTAACTTCATGAAAGTTCAAATGTGCTGAGACCCGTGATTTCAGCTTCATCATGTACATTTGATTTGACAGATATTTTACTTGGTGTCGTGAAGCTGCTCTTCTCACTCGTCTTCATCACTTTACTCTCCTTCTTTCGTCTCTCCATTTCTTTACCTTGTCTCGTGTCTCTCCCTCGGTGAAGCCCGTTGTGATTGATGCAGTCTTTTCATTTTGCCCCTGTGTTACTGAACAAAGTAAACACAAGGTCAATTGATATTTTTATGCAAATGTTACCTGCCCACACTCTGATACTTTGGAGTGAAAATAAAAGAATATGTAGAGGTGACTTGAGCATAATGGATTTTAACCCCTCTCACGTTTTCAAGTAAAAGAAGAAGACTTTTCCTTTGTTGAGCGTTTATCAGCCGGGTGCGGAAATGTTGCAGTTATTGTTGACTTGTTAATGAGCGAGTTAATTCACTGTACACATATTAGATATCTGCCACACCGATGGAGGGTCACTGTAAAAAGTGGCGGCAACAAATAGCAAAGGTAAGTGTATATGATATATGGTATATACTGTGCATATATATATTCATTTGTATTTGATTTCATTCTTTTTTCTCAGATCTGCTGTATGTCACTCGTAACCTTACATCTCATTAGAGGATGTACAATAGATGAAATATCAGAGTAAATTATGAATGAAATGAGAATATGGAGACGCAAACCGGCACAAGTACAGAAAAAAAGACTAAGAGAAACTGTAAAAAGTCAATTTGATGTGTCAATGATCAAATCCCATCCAGACGGACCCAAGTGAACCGAGACCCCAAAACCGCGACATATGCAAAACAGCAACACAGTGTGTCATCACTTTTTAAATGGTGTGAGCCACACTTTGAATAGTCGCAGCATCAACACCTGCTGCCGCACCTCGACCGGGGAGAGTTGGAGAAAGACAAGAGGCCAAACACCAATGTAACACCCCCAAGCTGCTCTGGCACACACACACACACACACACACACACACACACACACACAAATATACAAATACCAAGATGAATAAAGTATGGTTTCATTTTTTGGAATCTATTAAAATGTCGATGGGACTGTAACAAAAAGACGTTCGTCCGGGTTTTTACGGGTTTTACCCAGAACATTTACACAAAGTTAAAGGTGCAAACCCACTTTTATGAGTTTCATTCATATTGTGCGATGTTGTGCCGTTTCTCTTATTGTTGTCTGTCTGACGTGTCTGTGAAACACAACATTAGTCGTCAATACACCCTTATTGATCACGAGGTGTCACAATCCAAAAAGGTCGATACATTTCACACAGGTGAGTCTCTACGTTGAATTCACTTCGTTGCGAATCCCCTCCTACTCTTTAAAATTCCACCGTTCAGTTAAATACAAGACTAAAGCGCAACTTGATCTTCTGTCTCCGTTGCCGTTAGCGATGTGAGCGCCATCATTCACTGTATTTTGTTGAATGAGACCTCCATTACTGCGCTGACATCATGTTCTTCCCTCTCAGTGAACCCTGCTCCCCTCGCTCAGGTCTCGACTTCAAACACCACCAACACTTTGATAAGGATTTCAACAGGTACCTGAATTTAGACTTTCACTCACTTTTATCAATAATGTAACATCAGGGGAGACTGGCGGTTTGTTCGTGATCGCCTGAAGTCTCTTGTGCGAAGGACTTCACCTGTATTTCCTTAATGTATCCTCTTCTATCTTAGAGGCCAGAATGATTATGGGCAATATACCTCACCCCAAATGACCTCCTCTGGCTTTGCACTGTTAAGATAAATGCCACATATCGTTTGTTGGAGCGGCTGAATGGTCAAACGAGTTGGTAAAGAACGTTCTGAGCTCATCAAGACCGAAAAAACACCACAGAACCACATAACATTCACCATTTCAGGGTTTGCTGTGTTGGAGAAATATCATCTGCCTTTCAGCTCTCGCGGGCCACATTTAATGATCTTTCGGGCCACATTTGGCCCCCGGACCACAAGTTCGACACACGTGTCCCACAGTCTTCAGTTCAACGGAGAGGGAGGCGCTTCCACCGACAATTTACTCTCGGAAATCCAAACTGTCCAAATCAGCCTCCATTCTAACGAAACTACCAGCATTAATCAGCCCAGCAATTAGTCAGAGCCCGTCTTCGGGACCGGGTGAACCCCTGAAGACAAAGCGGAATAACCCTGATCATAGTAATACCTGAAAAGAAGCGAAATGATTGAAATGTGGGATGAGGGAGAAACGGCAAAATCGCTCATTTCTTACTCTGGCAGATGAGCTTGCCGGGGCTTTTTGATGAGAAAGGCTATTTCATTTCTACAAAGGCACAGATGGAGACTTGTGCCTATTGTGTGAAGTAGGAGGAGTGTCACACACCTCGTCCCCTCCTCCAAAAGGAGACTTTTTTTATGAAGGTGTGATTGTGCCGTCCCTCTTATTTGGAGAGGATGATGTTGCAGTCCTGTCTCTCATCTCCTCTCTGGTCTTTTTCACAGGTCCCCAGACGGAGTCATGTAAATCTATCAAGTCATCCGAGAGAAGCTCCGGCTCGGGTGTGATAATGACTTACGGCAGGACAACCAATGGGGAGAGGACGCACAAACACACACATGCACACACACAAATGTACCATCCACACCTCTACTCCAAGCTAGCTGAGCAATCTCTACACTCATCTTACCCCCCACCCCCCCCCTCCTCCATTTACCATGTCAGCTGCAGATTGAGGTGGCAGCGCTCATCATAGTGCCGTGGAAGGGGGCTGGCTGTCGGAGGGGGGGTGGGGGTGGGGGTGGGGGGGCACTGCCAGTCCTGCAGGAAGCCCGGGTACCCAGCCCGCGCTCCAGGTCTCAGTGGGTAGCTGTACGGAATGGGCCGGCCAGGGTGGTAATAGAGTAAATAACTCAAATGAGGCAGAGTGTGAATTACTTCTGTGATGGGCTGGAGGGGTCCCCGCTGTGAATCCGACCGGGGGGTCCGGCGAGGAAGAGCATCGAAAATGTGGGCAAATGGGTCCGAGGCGTGGTGAGGTAGCAGGGGGTGCTGTGCCAGCGGGGATGAGGTGTGTGAGAGTGTTTAATACAGGTGATGATGGAGGGGGGAAATTGCTGGAGGCAACTGTGCCGCAGCAGGTCCGGACAAACCGCGGACCCCCGAGGGACGGACGGACGGTCGAACGGCAACGAGAGACGCCAACGATGACGCTTCCTGTCCTAAATGTGCACATGTGGAACTTTTTAGGAAGGTTCCTGCGCGTTGGCGGACATCTAAATTCTTTAAGAGTCGCTCAGTGTGAAACATGAGCCCGTTAATGTACATTTACACGAGGAGGGGGTCCTGCCATGTTGTTACAAGTCCACCGCAGGTTCTCCTCCATGCTCAGAAGGGTGAAGGTGAGGTGATGGATACGACGTGCAGCACACTGCACCTTTAAACATCTTTAAGGTACAAACTTGCTTCTGGTCTCCATCAGTCACATGTTTTCCTGTGACAACTGTACGAGGGGTGAATTTCTCTCTGACTCGCTTATTTTCATTTTATTGACGCTTGAAATTAAGGGCGTGGCCTCTTGGGCTCAGAGGAACCCTGAGCCCAACCAACAACGATGCCTCCTGTCCTAAACATGCACATGTAGAGGCTGGAGGGACTTTTTAAGAATGTTCCTGTGCATTGGCGGACATTTAAATTCCTTAAAAGTCGCTCTTACATACAGTATGAAAAAAATAGAGCCTTGCACCTTATGTAGATATTCGGTGAGTGAACATGACCTGTAGCCCCTGTGAAGCCCAGATTCCGAGCACAAAAGAAACTTCAATGCCAAGGCATGATTGAAAACCACTTCAAAAATGAACCTGCAACCTTGGGCTTCAAAGGGAAGCATATTGCGCAAACTAATACGACCAGAAAAATACATGAATACATTTTCCTTCATTAGGTGACCTCGAAGTAGGTTACATGGTCATTTCTATTCTGCGCCGACCCTCAAGTTCACAGATGCCTCTGAGCCACTGACGGGCAAACAAAGACTTCAATGACAGTCCCTCAGTGTAGGAAGACTCTACTTATCATTTCAAAGGGACAGCCCCCTTCACCCTACCAACTCTATACCAATGGACAGGCAGGCTGCACTCACAGAACAAAAAAAGTCCAGTTGAAAACTCAGGTCTGCCGAAGAGAAACACAGAGCGGCCGTCATCTGTATGCAGAGTTTCCTGGACGGGGAGTGACATGGGTTTGTGGGCAGCGCTTCCCTCCTGTTTTCAGATTTTGCCGCGACCTTGTGGATCATCTGTAATGTGCTGCAGCAGGTTGGTGAAGAGAAGTGACGGCTGAAATCAGAAGGACCTTCACCGCTTCGTGTGGAGGAGGTGGTGGAGCACCTTCGACTGGCGAAGAGTGTTTAAAAGAGTGTGGGGAGCGAGGGGCAACCGGAGACGGAGGAGGCACGATAGGACGTGAGAAAACCTGCAGTTCGTAGGGGTGGCCACTGGGGGCTGAGTCCAAAAGGGAGCAAACCCCCATAGACTCCCATGTTCAAACCATGAAGTCTCGAGGTGAATGAAACATGTTTAAGGTCTGGTACAGACTTTTTGTTTTGGTCTCAGTCAGTCACATGTTTTCTCGTGACGAGGTGGTGAGTTCTTTTCGAACTCGCTTATTAAACGATGCATAATTAAGGGCGTGGTCTCTCGACGGACACCCAAGCCGACCTGGTACGTGCCAGGTTCCGTGTGTTCTGCCCGTCTCTGAACGAACCGGGAACCAGGAGGAGGAGTTAGGATTTGGCAAGATGGTGCCAAGGGACACGCCCACAATTTGCCTCAAAACCACTTCGCCGAAACCGACAGTTGACGTCACGGACGCTACGTCCATCTTTATATAAAGTCTGCGGTCGGGACCGGGAAGAGCTGCCCTCATCCTGTCAGAGGTTGGTAAACAGTCCGTTAACTCCGCCCACTCCTCCACAGTTCTCACTTCCCCCATCAGTGGAAAAGTCGCTGACTTTCCGAGACGTTTTCCTCCCACCGACTTTCTTCCCGTGTAGAAACGTCCCGGCGGTCTGAGGAAGTGTCCTCCGGGTGCCGAGCACAGCTGGACCGGCCCGGCACAGACCTTTGGGATGGAAAAGAGAGAGTCCACGCCGCCGCCGCCGCCGCCGCCCGGATAAACCACAACATCAAGTTCTTACGCTGACGGCTTGCCCCGCCCAGTTGTTAGATGTGTTTTCTTCAGGTCTCGAACTGAATGTGGGAGGTTTCTCTGAAATGGAGCTCAGCTGGTGGTTTGTGAGAATGTTCGACTGAGGGAATATCGGGCTTTGTTTTTGCTTGGATTTCAGGTGGATAGGCAGTAAGCCATGTAGTATACAGGTATATCCGGAAGATATGAGATTCATAAAGTCCCAGCTGATGTAGGTCGCTGCATTTAGGTTGCCTCTGTGTGTGTGTGTGTGTGTGTGTGTGTGTGTGTGTGTGTGTGTGTGTGTGGTTGCCGATGCAGGTTGAATCTGAATGGAGCAAACAGGGAGAATCATTCAGTTCTTTCCTGAACACAAACAAAGACATGTGCACATGTTCATGCATTGTGGTGATTTGGGGGATTCAGTGCGTTGGGGAGGGGAGGGGCGAGGGGGGGGCGGGGCTTAAAAGTGTTCACTTGGAGACGCTGTGTTTCGCGTCTCCCTCTGTAACAGCACATCAAAGGTCTAAGATTTGGTGACATCTACTGGTGAAGCTGCGTATTGTATCCGTCACCTCACCCCGAGGTTCCTCCCAGGATGGATTCAAAAAGATAATGGTAAAGTCCAGATGATGAGAATCATCCAGAGTTTTCTTCTTTATAAAGTCTCTTTAGATTGAGGTAGGAAGTGAAACGGGGTGAAAAGTAAAAAGTTCTTCCTCCCGACGAGTGATGTAAAGAAAAGGACACTTGACAAGGACACCTGTAAACACTGAGCCCCTCGTTCCCCACAGATGTGAGGGTCAGACCCGGACTATACTTACCTTCACGCGCTCCCAGGAAATGGCTGCCACTCTCCCTCTAATGTAATTACAGTTGTTTGTATCCGTGAATGTCTGTATGTCACCGGCACTTCTTTCCATCCAACCTAATGCCAAATATCCTCTGCTTAATGGTGATTGAAACATGGCTGCATGCTGCCTGTCTGGGAAACCACTTAATGTCAACATGTCAGAGGTATCAGGGGGGAACTAAGTCCAAAACTACTGGACTGTCAAATCATAAACGCCACGGGGAGCAGATTTCTCCGGGATCTGAAGGCAATGAAAAGAATCAGCCCCGGTTTTGACAGGGATTTCATTTGGCATCGCTCATGTCTCCAAATTAATCCCGCCACAAAATTATGGTTTCCTTTCATCCCCAAAGTCCCATTTCCATGGCTACAGCAAATCTCAGGGAGTGGGGTCGTACATGAAAAAAAAAAAAGGGGGGGGGGTCGGAGAAAAAGGAATGGGGTGGTGTTCGTCTTTGATTTAACATTTCAACTTTGATAGCAACGGAAAAAAAATCTTAACAAAGGGAAAATTGCTTTATCTTTTTTTAAACAAAGGTTTGATTGTTTTATGCAAAAGAGGGACGAGGAGAAAAGAGTCAGACTGACAAAGAGATTCATTGAATCATAATTATGCTACAAGTTGAGA
>JAFBJT010106432.1:28159-30353 GCA_016785325.1 Chascanopsetta lugubris
CGTGGCCGCGCGTTACTCCGAGCCTCCTGCGCACAGTTGTACATTATTCATTCTCCTTTGTCAATGTCGGACATCTTTTATCGATGGGTCTGAAACGGAATGACTGGAATGCTGCTCATTTTCTAATGTTTGATATTTGCTCTTAATAGCGGCGATAAATAAAATGACACTTTGCATATTTCAATTGGAATCGATTCACTTTTATTTCTTTTGTGGGAAAGAAAATGACCTTCGTATCAGAGTCTCCCCTCGGAGCAGGGAGCGGAGACTGTGGGGCTTGTTTTTACATAAGAGGAAAAAGTCAAGGGAATTAATTTTTATTCCCGAATATATCATCATGTGATGAGTCAGATGATTGTAAAATTCAGTAAAAAAAATCTGTGGATAAAATGTATTTATTTATCTCATTTGAACAAAACTTCTATTTCGATTGAACATCATCAAACATAAAACATCCAGCCCCTCAAGCTCCTGATGTTCAAGTGTTCAGTCATTCACACACATGTTGACATCGGACACAGATCAAATATTTGTGCATAAAATCATCAAATTCACTCATTCTTACTGTATGGACCATGAGTTAAAGGTGCAGTGTGTCAGATTTGGTGACACCTGGAGGTGAAGTCACATGGTGCATCCATCACCTCACCTTCATCCCTCTGAACATGAGGAGAACCTGCGGAAGACTTCAGTTGTTATTAAAACTCAAAAGATCTCGTCCACTTGTAAAATGTAAAAACATGGCCGCCCCCGTAGAGAGGAGCCACTCCTCACGTAAACAAACATTAACGGGCTCATTTGAGGGTCATGGAGAAAGTAAGACATTTAGGTGAATCTGAATTCATGAACTCATCAGTCTGTGATTGTTTTGTAATATTTGTAGAATTTACAAAATTGACCAAAATCGTATCCACTGCACCTTTAACGAACTGAGAAGAGGACTTATCTTATCTTACGTTAAAATGGCAAAAACAAATAAAGTAACTCTGTTACATAGAGTGAACGCAAATATAAGAGACATCATTACATATTTATTTATATAATGTTGCATCGAGTATCATTTTATACTTTAAATGTATGACATGTGTTACTTTGCAAAGAAAAAAAATGCTTTTTTTGCCTTGAAATTAAAATATGAATTAAGAAGAATTCAAAGGTCTGGTGTTAAAAACAATGACAGAAAAACACAGAGAATAAAAAACCCTGACTTGCAGTTTCAGAGCAGAAGCCTGAGCAGTGAGAGAGTGCACGTCCTCATGCTTGGTGGCTACGCTAATGAGATACAGTGTGTGTGTCCGTGTGTGTGTGTGTGTGTGTGTGTGTGTGTGTGTGTGTGTGTGTGTGTGTTATGGGTAGTATTGTACACCTTTGTTTCCCGGTGACACAGACATGAAATGAAGGAGGTGGAGGAAAAGGTCCCGGCTCTTTGTTTCCCTCCATCATCTCACGTTTCCTCTCACTCCTCCACGAGACGGAGTTTCTTTTTTTTTTTTTTGGACTTTTCTTTAAACAAAGTTAGAAACATCAACTGATCCTTCCCTTTTCTCTCTCTCTCTCTCTTTGTCGCTTTCTTCTTCCCATTTCAAAGATGTGTCTGTTGGAGGGAGAGAATACATAATGTATATCACAGACATGTGGAAAAAAACAAGACATTATGAATAATTAATAAGATGTGATGCATATGTATAAACATTTCCATATCAAATAAATACATCTAGTTTTATGGCTTCTTTTTTCCGTTTGTATGTTTTGAATTCTCAGTGACTCATATGATGATTTGCAGTGGCAGCGGCTGCGCGGCGTTTTGAGGAGTTGACAGAGGCTTTCGAGACGGGAGAGTTTCCAGGGAGAGAAACCAGCATCTAAATAAACACACGTGTGAATGTAAGCGCATGCAGACAAACCCACGCTGATCCTGGCTTCAGGATGAGTGTGGACGCACAAGTCCCCTTTAAAAATACAGCACTTACCTTAAGATGATTGAGCTGAATGGAGATACAGACGTTCTTCTCTCTCTGATCAGTTCATGCAACAGAAACTGAAGCAGCTGAAGAGTTTACAAAGTAAAAGTCTGGATCAAATCAATGCAGGAAGGAACCGTGTCCAACCCAGTCCCTTCTGTTTCAATACATCTATGACACGGGTGGTAATTAATTTTCCGGGGGGGGGGGGGTGGGGGGGGGGGGGGGGGGCG
>JAFBJT010106433.1:4895-32730 GCA_016785325.1 Chascanopsetta lugubris
AAATGTAAATATATCAATAGATAAAAAAAATATGTATAAAACTAAACAAGATTAATAAGATAGAAAATGAAAATATGGTGAAAAAAAGGCAAACAACTCCACAATGAGGATAACATTTATTCTTAATTCTACGCAGACATGGACTCGAGAGTAAACTTTAAAAAATGATTCAAAATAGAAAATATAGAACTTTTCATTGAAATCGAATAATTTTGGGTAAATGTCAAATTGAGCCAAAACGCCTGTCCTTAAAAGGAGACACTCTCAGCATCAGTCTTTGTTGCCCCACTTTCACTGAGGCAGAGACGACTTTTTATTAAAATGTCTCTGTGCGAGCAGCCGGAAAGGACAAAAGATAAAGATGCTCCTGATTCTTATATGAGGTCCATGATGAAGGAGCGAGACGCCGTTTCAGTGGCCAATGATAAAATTACAACTGGCAGAGTCCAGTGGCTGAAAAATGGAACACCTCTCCAATGAGGCAGCCAGATGTCCTTGCCTTGAATCCTGCAGCCAAAAAAAAAAATCATCTGCCAGGCCTCAGCTGGCAAAGACATCTCGAAGTCCAATGTCAAACAGTTCTTGTGGTAACTGTTGACTTGGCTGTGTTATTGGCTGCTCAGAAAAGTTATTGGTTTGAGTCACAGTCGTAACTCACTGTGTTTTATGAAAGATGCTTATTATCTTGTAGAGGATGCCAGGAGTTCATGCACCCTTATATGATCAAGTATACTGTGTTTGTAAACTGCATTTCACTGAATAGGGCCTCGTGTGCCTCTGTGTTAAAGGTGCAATGTGTAGGATTAATTGACATCTTGTGGTGAAATTGCATATTGCAGTTGGATACCCCCAACGGGCTGTTAATGATGAGTGTTTATGATAACAGAAGGCCACCATTGGTTGTTCCATATTGGTGCTTCTCAACTGGTGGGTCGCGACCCAAAAATGGGTCGCTGGCCTTTGACCGTGAACATTTTTTTAAGAAAAAAGAAATCCTGTGCTTGGATTTTGAAGAGGATATTTTACGCATCAGGGGCCATCCATTCACACCCCTTAACAGTAGGTGGCGATGATGCCCTCTAATCCTAATAGACCCACCTCATTTCACAGATAGAAGAGAATCTGCAACGGTTGCTTTCATATGCTAATTGACTGGCGATTATGTATACGTTGTGTTACATTTTGGTTTTTCGATTAAAATGCAGCTAATTGAATGTAAAAGGGAGTATTTCCTGTTTTAGCATCGCCACCTGGTGGTCTCATTGAAACCAACAGTCTTACCATTATGGCAGATTAAAGGGGCTTTCGAGGAGCCGGTCAGGTGCATCAGCTGTTGATTGGCTGAATGGAGGGACACATACAGGTGGAACAATAGAATATATAATATACCTTTTATGGTGTAAATAAAAGGAACAACCTTGCAGGAATATAAACAATACCTCCTCCACTAAAGTGCCGAGTGGGTTCAATTTGAAGCATCGCCTCCATTTAATCACCATCAGTGTTTCCACCACTCTGCATAATGAGCCGGTGGGATCCCACTGAGTGTGAGAGCTCTGCAGGGCCTTGCTAAGTGATGGTGGTGAGAGAAGACACCGACGGTACATGTCAGGCTAATCATGTGTGAGCCATTACACTTTCCGCCTCATGCTGAACGCCGCTTCACTGGCAAATAGTTAATCCTGAGCTGTGGAAATCCCATTACCAGGCGTGTTTCACCTTTACCTAATCCAGCAGGGTCCAGGTATTTGCTGGAAATACGGCACTTTAGCTTGTCGGGCACCCAAAACGGCTACAGTTGCTTTATATTGTTTGTTTATAATTGTTTAATGGTCGCATGCTTGAAATAAACAACAATGTTACATTGCAAGCCAGAAGGACTGATCCATTGGAGGTATACACGTAAAAAAGTACTTTATTACATACGTGAGGCTCATGGGATCTGTCCCTCTGAGCCCCGCAGTGGATTAGCCTGCAGCTAAAGCAGCTTACAGAACAACTTGTGCATGTTAACCAGGTGACCCGAGACCACTGCCCTCTCACCCATGTTACTGTTCTTCTTCTTCGGTGGTGTCCGAACACGTCACCTATCTAGCATCTATCATTTCCCAGAATTCATGTACGTGTGTGCATGGTCTGGAATACTGATTATACGGTAACCACGGAGACCTGCATGCTGAAGTGATTTTCCGCCCCGTGCTCCGAAGTAGTGGATCACATTTCTCTTTTCCAGCCCAGATGTTGTCATTATTCACTCAATCCTCACCAGCCGGAGGAGAATCGTAAAATGCAGTGCAGAATAATATTATCTTAAAAAGTTTATAGCAAGGCCTAATTAGAATATCTCTGCTGCCGCTCTAATCAGCCTGTTTCCATGGGGGATACGCAGGTCATTACAGCAGCGTAATTGTCTTTTTATTTTTAGTGAGGTTCGTCTCCTCACACTCGGGTGTCAAACTGAAACCTGTTGTCGTGCATGGATCAAATACGCTAAAGTCAATCAGAGGCTTGTACATGTTGGTTCCATCAGGGATCCTCTTTGTTTACAGTTGTTGTTGTTGTGGTGGTCTGCTGAAGTAGTTTCTCGCAGGTGTGCGTGGAGAGGTCACAGTCAAAGGTTCAGCGTGTGTAACCTGACGGAGTTAAAGGTGCAGTTTGTAAGATTTGGTGACATCTAGAGGTGAAGTTGCATGTTGTGTTCATCACCTCCCCCTCCCCCTCCCCCCTCTGAGCATGCAGGAGAACCTATGGTCGACTTCAGTTGTCATTAGAACTTGTTTAGTATGACGGGTATTCAGGGTAATGGCAAAGAATAATTCATGGTACTGATTATGAACATGTGTCTGTATGTAATTGTTTGCTGATATTTTCTCTCCCGAAAGAAGTGACAAAAATGAGCCAAATCGTACACACTGCACCTTTAACGAATGCTAAACCTCCTAAGCTTTGACCATACTGCTGACTCACTGTGGATGGAGATATGTGTGTGTCAGAGTGGCAGAGGCCAGCAGGCAGCCCAGAGGAGAACCGAGCCCTGTTTGCATGCTCTTGTTTTCACACTGTGCCAGAAGGTCCAGTGCTCATGCAGTTTATTTTACAGCGCATTCATTCACACCACTTCCCTCAAGATCTGTTTCTCCTTTTGCGCACATTACGCACTGATCCTGAGAAACGCTGAGTCACAGTTGCACTTTCCAAAGTTACAAACGCACAGTTTTATACTGTCAATAAAAACGGTGGGAGCTGTTGGATGTGAGGTAGCAGGAGTCGGGGTCGATGTTTACTAGATTCTGGACCTTATTTGCCCATTTAGACCATGATGTGTGTGTTTGTATATAGTCAGTGTTTCCAATTACTGTAGGTTGCTCCTCGATAGCCCAAAATCGCCAATAAGTAAAAAACGACCGACTTCCTGTTTGATTTTGAGGTACGCTCCAATAGCATTTTTTTCTTGTCTCAACGGGATTCACAAGTTTACCAAATTTCATGCTTGAGGATATTATGCAGTACCGGGCTGAGTCAGAGGTGACACTGTTGAGCCATTTTGCCCTGCCCATTGGAATTGGATGCAGAATACCTAAAGTCCCACCACTTCAAAACTTCAAAACTATGTTAAGGCCTCCAAATTAGCAATTCATTGGTCCAAATAATAATAAAAATAATCAGAGCAGTTCCGAGGAGGCCTTCACACCGCTCGGCGCCCGGCCCTTACATTTTCCAACCAACTGCAACAATGAAGAAAACAGGAAGTTCTTTGTTGCTGGCATATTTAGCTCCGCTCTGATATTCCCTCGTGAATGTGGGGATCGATCTGCCGGCACGATGGCCCACACACGGGACCACTGGAGCCTCAGACGAGAAAACTACCAACCATTGTGCCCACACACGGTCGCTGCCGAGGGAAGGCCCGGGATCTGAGCACATTCTGTGCGCCCACACAGATGGTGGCTGTGTTTTGGTCCTTCCTCTGTCTACGCTGCATTCCAAGCATGCAGACGCCGTGTTCACTCATTTGATAGTCATTTGCTAATATGGCAGTTTGTGCCTCTTGCTGTTTTTAATAGAGTAACAAGTCCGACACTGACCCGGTACGACTCACCTGTTTGCTCATGACACTTAGAGGGCACGAGGCTGTGATCTGTATAAGACCACATAAGAAACGAGACCTTTAAAAACAGCCAGAGGACGAGAAGCATCTCACAATCACATATACACGTGTGTGTGTGTGTGTGTGTGTGTGTGTGTGTGTGTGTATGTGTGTGTGTGCGCGCATGTATATGTGTATGGCAGAATGGTAGCCAGTTGGCTGTCCACCGTATCCATGACAACTGACTTCACTCACTTCATGTTAAATTTAACCACGCGGAGCCTGAAGAATACTTTCAGTGTGAACGGGTCAGTTTGATCAGAAATTGCTGTGTCATCATTTTGATGCGTGAGACGCACGAACCTATTTCGATACTTCTGCTCCGTCCTCACTCTCACATAGACAGTTAGTGATTCAGCACTCTCTTTTACCCTTTTACACTCTTTTATACAAGTTGTTTCGAACTTGTTACACACGATATATGGCAGGTGTCCAAACCGTGGCTCGGGGGCCAACTGTGGCCCGTGGTCCATTTTTTTTTTTTTATTGGACCACATATAGTGGAATGTGGCCCACACGTGAAACTTGACTGTGTTGTACTTCCTGGTTTCAACGCGAGGTGGAGCTACAGCTTTGTGAGGACAGTCCTGCACCGGTCCGATTTTGTCGGCTTGTATCCTCAATGCTCTGCGCCCGCCTGTGCCCCTTCACATCAGAACCGTGACCCAACCCACACCACATTTATAAAATGTAGACAATTTGAATGTAGCAGTGTGAGGTGGCTCAGATTTGTTGCCCACGTGTGTGTGTGCTAGCTCAGTTATCAGCCCTTTAGATCCTGTAGCTAAAGAACCAAACAGCTAATCAGAGCTTGGGATGATGTCATCGGGCCTTTTTCAGGGATGCAAGTGCCCCTGAATCCTCTTTGTCCTTCATTTACGTTGCAATTAAGTTTGAATAATTAGCACCTGTAAGCGTCCAGTGGAGTCCTTAATGGATTCAAGAGGAGATCTTAACAGGATCACAGTGATTCGTCTAAGTATGCAAAGAATAGGTGAACATACCATGCAGTTCTGGGTCTGTTCTCATTTCTGTGACCGAAAAAAAAGTCTGCCAATGATTCAAGAGCAAATAAACTGGATCACTCAAAGTTTACACAGCCGGCTTTGAAGCTCACTGATCCATGGGTGAAACCACAGGATAAGATCTATCAGTGTGGGAGTTCATGATTTATGCACAGGGCAATATTCAACAATAGTCTCTTTGTAGTAACAGAACATACATCACACTCGGAATCTGCCACTCACCCTCTCAGTGTTTGTGAAAGGGAGCTACACACTCCACTGACGTCTGTGTCTTACCTCCATTCAGACGTGGACACACACAGCACGAGCCTTCTCATTGTCAGGTGGTGTGTGTGCTTCTGTTTCTGACAGTGTTTTACACCAGGCAGCACGGACACTGACACAAACCTCTGGTCACATGGATTTGATTATGCTCAGTCCAAAGCATGTGACACATATGAAGGAGGAATTCTACATGTGAGCCTTCATGTGCCTTTTCAAGTGTAAACATGTCTGGTAGCATAAGATAACATTGTATAATATAAAATAGCAAAGCACACGACATGACATTGTAATTTAACAAAGTACAAAATGCTAAGCAATTTGATATGTTACATTATAATATTGCATCATACAATAGAATACAATACAAACCATAACATTGCATAGAACACAATTTCATAAAATATGATGTATTATATTATACAGTATGTGATATATGATATTATGTGATATTGTGGTGTGTTAGGGTTATATTACATTATATTATACGACATTATATTACATTATATTATACTATATTATATTATATTATATTATATTATATATATAATGATGTGTATCAAATGTCACAATATAACATAAAAGAATGCAATGCAATAGAAAATGCAAAATGTGATAGAAAAGCATGGCATTGCATATTGTACGTAAATTAACATATGGTATGACATGACTTGACATAACGTTTCTTAATAATCTATACAACGATATATATGTAACATAACATAATATTATACAGTAAAAACTTCAGTAGCCTCCGTTGTTGTCGACCGGCCGTAAAACTCCATTACCCAGAATGCAGCGGGGCGGTATAAATAGAGTGGGAAGGGGCGTGTCCTGTGTGACATGTGGAGGAGGTAAGACGCGGATTGTTGCCGAGGACTCAGTGAGCTGTCAGAGATAACACGGCTCAGCCCGCGCTCACCTGGACTTTCGCTGCTGGCACGATGGACTTAACCTGGGATACGTGAGCGTGGACATGAGCTGGTGCTGACCCACTTCCACGCACGTCCCCCGTCCCCCCCCCCCACGCGCCTCTCGCGCCTTTTACTGTCCGCACAGGTAAACTCAGCCTCTCTCTTTCTCTCTCTCTCTCTGTCTCTCTCTCTTTCTCTCTCTCTTTCTCTCTCTCTCTCTCTCTCTCTCTCTCTCTCTCTCTCTGTGTGTGTAGTAGTAGCTGGGATGTGCATATATACACATATACTGTGTGTACGCGTCATGTAAGTCAGTGTGTGTGGGTCCTCCAGCATCACTGAGTGAGGAAGTGGCCCACGCGCTTGTGTGTGTTGCTGCTGAGGTTCCTCTTCTGCTGCTGCAGCTGCTCTTATTCAAAACAAAGGGACCAGGTGACTTCAAGCTCTTTGACATTTATCTCACACACACAGGCTGTTTGTCGCCTTTAGGCTACATGTCGTTCCACGCAATGTATCCTCGGTCATTCATGTAACACCTGTAAGTTTTATTATTTTTTTGTAAGACTGGGTGTAAGACTTGGTGACCTCTAGAGGTGTAGTTGCATTTTGTATCCGTCATCTCAACCTCACCCTGCTGAGCATGCAGGAGAACCCATGGTAGACTTTAAAACTCAACCGATGTTTAGTGTGTCCACTCTGGGCCACTGTAAAAACATGGCAGCCCCCATAGAGAGGACCCGCTCCTCACGTAAATATACATTAATGGTCTCATTTACGGGTAATGGGAAGAAAAAAAATTCATTTAGGCGATTATGAATTCATGAAAATGTCAGCGTGTAACTGTTTTGTAATATTCTTGGAAGTGACCAAAATGACCCCAATCGTACACACTGCACCTTTAATAAAACATCGCAGGGTGTTTCCAGTTAATCTGAGGCTCTCGTAGTGTGTTGTTGTTGGTTGAAGTGAGAGACCACACAGACCACCTGTATCCTGTGGATGTGCTGTGCACTGTCCTATATATATATATGTCGAACCTGGGAACCCACTGTCGACCTATATACAGCACAACAGCCCTCATGCTATTCTACAGCTCATTGGGCCACAAGAGCACCGAACGCAAAACCTTGTGTTGTAGTTTCACATGTTACATTTTTTTCAAAGAATCTTTTCAATTCATGAATATTCAGTTATGATTTTTGAACTTGCAGCATGTTGGATTGAGTGACATCTAGTGGGGATGTTGCATGTTGCACTTGACGGATACCCCTTTAACCTCACCTGTTCCTAATAGCGCAGTAGTCCGAAGTTATCATTGAAACTTCAGGGGTGTTAGTAAGTTGATGTACAATTCTCATTCTGGGGTAAGGAAACATGAATTCATACACCTAGGTCTTTCATGAAAACGAATGTATGGTTATCATAAATGACGTGTCTTCTAATATAAATATAAATGTCTTCAGCTACATTGTTGTTATGGTCTTTTCAGTTGCTGCTCTGTGGTTCATTGATTATAGATATAACAGGGGCTGATTATGGCTGCTACTCTAAATGAGGTCAATAAGATGAATTGTTGACAGCATGTGAAAACACATCAGCATTTCTTTGTAGAGTGGCCCGTGTTTAAATAGTTCTGATTGTTTTATCCTCTGTGATTATTGTTATTTATATGCTTTGTCATTGATCTCTCGCAGGTGCCGCCCCCTTTCCCGAGCCGCCATGTCGGACAAGATGTCCAGTTTCCTCCACATTGGGGACGTCTGCTCCCTGTATGCAGAGGGATCCACCAGTGGGTTCATCAGCACTTTAGGGTAGGTCTGCTCCCCTCAGCTCCTCACCTCATCATGCACACGACAGATAACAGACATCAGACAATGTTATCTGTTGGCACGGAATACACGGTAACACAGCACAAGCTATCAAACAACATAGGCTCGTGGTGATGAGGTGATCTCTGGTATCTTGGGGCAGCTGTGGCCGAGGGGTTAGAGGAGCTGCCCTCTGACCAAAGTGTCGGGGGTTCCATTCCCTGAACCCCATAACGCTCCCGTGTACTCATAGATACAAAGTGCAGCAAATAGATGCACAGTGTGCGGTTTGTGTGACTGGGTGAATGTAAACTGAACTGTAAAGTGCTCTGCGGATTCATCGAGACCTGGTAAAGAGCTGTAGAAATTCTTTGGATTGACTTCGTTTAGTCAGAGGCCACAAACACATGAGTTTGTACCTAAGCGCTCGTGTGGTTGCATTTAGAATCATTTTTTCTCTGGAATCCTTTTCCAAAACTAAACAAAGTGTTTGTTTATGTTCAAGAAAAGTCAGTTTGGTGTTGATTCAATGAAAAAAAATGTCATCTATGGAGATGCACCTTAGTAACGGCCTGAATGATGGTAAACACCGGGGACATTACAGGATATGATGGATATGTATGGAACCCTTTCCTTAGGGGCCTCAGATCCATCACCTACCTAATCTTTATAAATATTTCAAATAGTGACGTGATACCCATCTCCATGAGTGTTGGACACTGTATCTTTGCATTCATGTGATAAATACTGTTCTTTTGTTGATGTTGCGCCGCTGTCCATCCTGACGTCCCTCTCATTTGACTCTCCGGTAACGGTTCTCCATATTCTTCTTTAGATTATTTCATAGCTGAATAGCGATAGCTGAATACGGGCGATACACGTAAAACCGTCCTGTGTGAGAGAACCCGATCAGATGAGCTGGTCGGCGTGCAGAGATAATGACTCAGCGAGGCACTGGCGCATCTTGGTCTATTGGTCAGTTTGTCAATGAGAGAGGTGAGTCAAACGTCTCTTTGCATCATGAACCGTCAGACTGCGATGTCCCTGAAGTGCTGCTGGATCCTGCTGCACTCGCCTCTCTTGTCTGCGCTCACTCGCCGCTGTGGCCTCAAATGACCTTCTGTCAAACACTAAACACCGTTCGTTTCAGCTCTCGACATCCGCTCTCCTCCCTAATTGCAGGCGGCGAGTCAAGAGCGCGCGCGATTACGTGCAAATGGAGCAAAAGTGGACGCACGTTTGACGCTTTAACGGATAAACAAAAGGCCAGAGGAGGAAAAGAGGATGTGCCCTTGACGAGCACATCTCATTAGAGCTTCTTCTTCACTGCTGCTGCTCCTCGGGGCGTTTATTTACATTTCCTTTCACATTGGCGTCAGCTCCTCCTCCTCCTCCTCTTCTCCTCCCTTTGTCGCATTCTTCCTCCTCTGTCCGTGTCACTATTCTGTCCGTCACGTTCCAGAGGCCGGTCCCATCTTCCTCCTCCTCTTCCTCCTCCTCTCTTACGCCACGCTCTCACAGTTTAGCGCCGTGCGTCAGCTGCCATGGCAACAAACAGCTTTGAAGACTGCCAGCATGACGGAGCTCATCTGTCAAATGTACCTGCATAAATACAGCAAATGAACCCCCCCCCCCCCAAACCCCGCCCCCCCTTTCTTCCTCCCTACTCCTCCTCCTCCTGACCACACACAAACATAAACATGCACACACACACACACACACATTGGAAAGAGTGTAACTATAAATGGCACTGCTGTGTAAGGTGTTGCATTTGCTATCAGCATCGTGAATGTGACCTCTGAGGGATGCTGCAGCCATCTGTATGAGAGAGAGAGAGAGAGAGAGAGAGAGCGAGCGAGAGAGAGAGAGACACACAAACACACACGCACACACACCTGGCGTCTTGATGCTCAGAGCCTGGGACACAGTCATTAGGCTTTGTGACCTTGCTGATGATGTTAACCCTTAAACAGTAAAAGGCCTGTTGGACCTCAGCCCTTTGAGGACGTCAGCTTGATCAAAGTGATATTAGAGAGAATCTCACTCCATGTGAATGAGCTACGTATATACAGATGCACAGCGATTTGATTTGATTCTATTCTGTTCTGTTTTATTTTATTTCTACGTATTTATTTTGAAATTGATCAAATAGACAAAAACCACATTCTTGAATTGTTTTTTTTCATTGTCAAATCGTTTAAAAAAAAGATTCCAATCAAAAGAGAGGAGCTGCATAAAAGTGCATTCTAAACATACCAGATTAAACAAATTGGTCATACAAGATTAATCTCTAACTGCAGCCCTAGAGGTACAGCACACAGAAGGTTATTGGTTCAGTCCCCTGGATTAAAAACCTTGAGACCGAAATGGCCTCTAATGGCTGCTGCACCAGAGTGTTCGTATGAATGTGTGAATGCAGGAAACCTCTGTGGGCAGGCGGCATAGTGACTGGTGGTGTAAAGTGCTTTGGTCCCTATAGGACTAGAGAAGTGCTCTGTGGATACAGTCCATTCAAGTCTGCATTCCTTTTAGAATTCAACGGATCTTATGACCAATGGAGACCCACATGTCAGTGCTACGCAACAACCGTCACACACAGAGCCTCTACGCAAACACCTGGACCCCGACGTGCACTGACTCTGACCTCGCAGAGCTGTGATTGGTCAGCTTGGCAGCATCATATTAACATGGTTACGGATCGTAACCAGAGGGTCATGGGTTCAGTTCCAGTCCTACCCATCGCATTCGCTGAAGTATCCATGGCCCATACCGTGTTATGGGAATGACTTAATGAGGTTAGGGGCAATGGTGGCAGCTTCTCCCCCCCCCCCCAAGACCCGACATCGCGTACGTGTCTGACAATGGAAATTGATTATGCATTGGAAAAATAATCATTTTATGTGTTGTAGCTGCGGTTTAAGCTGTATTTTTAGTTTTGTTTTGGTGTCACTGACTCATTCTGTTGTTTCCTGTGTCCTCAGGCTTGTGGACGACCGTTGTGTGGTGCAACCAGACACGGGCGACCTCAACAACCCACCCAAGAAATTCCGAGGTATGTACTTTTTAATAAGCTGCGTCTCTCTTGATGATGTCCTCAGGTTTTGTGATGCATTGTTGTCCATCTCAGCTGTGGGTATATTTTGTCTCAGTGACGAATATATATTCTTCTTTCTGGATATTTCTCTCTGGAGATCTTGTGAATGATTTTATACATTGTCATTGATAGGTTTGAAATACTGTGTCTTCCTCTGTACTTGTACTTTGGTGGCTTTCCTGGATGCTATGATGAAAGACAGTTGGTAATTGTCATTGTCCAGTGAGACTCGCCCTGAGTGACAGGGACACGGACAGACTGACAGACATGGCAGTCATTTTTGTATTTTTTGACAACTCACTAGCATAACATGGTTTTTCTTTTTGCACCTGATGGCAAGTCTGACAATGATAGATGAGCCCATCGCCGGTGCGTGTGTGTGTGTGTGTGTATGTGTGCGTGTGTGTGTGTGCGTGTGCAGAAAGGACCTAAGCCCATTGATGTGCACCATTAAAATGAGAATTGCACTCAAATGAGCAAACCTTCTCCGCCAAAACCCATCCGTCGCTTCATGGAATCACATTTTAAATTCACTGCATTTTTCCTGGGATTTGCTCCAAATTGCAAATTACTCACTCTCATAGATATCGATCCCCATGAATGTGTCCAAGATTAGTGCTCTAATGCACCGGAAATCGTATTGTATTAAAGAAAGTGGAAAATAAATCCATGGATAGAGTGTTTCCATCCCTTTGTACGGTTTATCCTTGATGTTGCTGGGGACTGGAGCCCATGATGGACATTAGGCAGAATGACAATATTGTTATTTATATACATTGCTTGGCTTTGGCCGGCAGATGTTGTTACAGTTATAATGAGAGATTGGCTGCATTATTCTCTCAGCACTGGTCTGTTTGTCCGTGAAGAGGATGGATTCATAACTCACAGTACTTACAGTACATTGACCCTGACATCGGTCAGGGTTCTTACACGAAGAGTAAATCCTCGTTGCCAGGGGTAAGAAGAGTAACGGAGTGGTGGCCATTAAGTGTACTTTCAAATTGGCTGCCACTTCCTCTCAAATTGCCTTGTTGGCAGTTTTCCTCCTGAGGGCTTTAGTAAATTAATTTACTCGAATCAAATGACACGATTGCCAATGTCCTTCCCGACTTCTTGGTTCTGTGTTCCGCTCTGAGTTTTCAATTGATCCTGATTGATGCTTTGTGATATGCTCTTTAAGTGATGAAGAGGATAGGACACAAACACACACACATACACACACACACACACACACACACACACACAAAGTGGTAACAATGGATGACTTTAGCATTGAGGATGATTTTTACTTTCTATAAACAGGTCTGATAAAGTGTAAGAAAAACCTGTGTAAATATATATAGAAAAAGTTGCAGGTCACAGGGTGGCCACTTGAGGCAAAAGCGAGTCAATCCCCATAGACTCTAAAAAAGGAGGTGGTCAGCTTTAGAGGTGAATGAAACATGTACAAACTGGTTCAAACTACCGTTTGGGTCTCTATGGGGGGGGCTGATTTTTTGTTTTTGTTCAATTGAGGTTTAAAGTAATGCATAATTAAGGGGCGTGGCCTCTTTAGTGACACCTGGGCTGACCTGCCACCTTCTGTGGATGTTGCGACAGCACCATGGGCCCACCCCAGCTCTACCTGTGCTCCGCCTCTTTGCCCGACTGTGCTCGTGTTTACATGATCTAAAAGCTCTCCCTGAATACCTCCCTTTGGGGTCTGGAGGTCCTCCTGTTAACAATGAAAGCATCTGGTAATGCCTCTAATACCGATGCAACAGGCCAATGTTAGAAAAACCAGATCGTCTTTAAATCATGCTTTGAAGTGTATACTTCATACTATTACCAGTGTCTACGTTTCGGTGATGATCGTGACGAGCCTGAGCCCTACGTCAATACCCCTCCGCCAACAGCCGTCAGGGGAGGCGCTGATGCATTCTGATTATGGGCTGTATTGACTTTTATTCACTCTCCTGTTTCTCCTCAAGTCATACAGCAGCATCGCATCCATCCGACTTCACCCCACCACCGCTATGCCCAGCCCCCATTTATTGACATGTCCTCGGTGGATCTCTATCAACATCGCATACATCGCAGTTGCCATTGAATCGTTCGCCGGTTGAACCTTTGTGACAGACCCTCTCGCTCCACCAGCTCGCCCCGAGATCCAGATATCAATAGAATCCACCTGCTCTGCACCTTCTCAGCATGTTAATGGCTCAATGGTTTATCGTCACCCTACAGTTCACTTCCTTTCTTCCTCATATGCACCTGTTCGTTCGGTCCAGTCACCACGAGATCTCAGTATTATCACACAGTATCGTGTAATGCAATCGCTTCTTTAGCACATGTGAAAAACGGGATAGTTCACCCAGAGGGCAGAGCGTTTCAGATTGATTCAGCATGACTCACGCAGTCCTTTGAACCAAATATGCTTTTATCTCAGTGGGGTTGAGTTTTTGTTTTTGTTGCTGAACATCAGGTTGAACGGTCGAACGGCTCCTGGCAGGCACAAAGCCAGAGAGAGCATTAGACCCGTGACTTAGACCTGCAATTAAATCCTCACATCTAATGACACACTCTGACCTGACGTCATGGAATGGATGTCACAGTGACAACAACATATCTCATTGTTTGTCGGTGAAGAGCCGTTGGCTTCCAGTAACTGTTGTACCGGTTTTCACAGGATGATCAGTCTCTGGCTCATATTGTGTAGAGCTTGCCAGACCCATGTGATAGAGGTAGAGTTAGGCAATAGTTATTTAAACTTCGAATCTATTTGTGTTTACGTTTAATGAAGCCATATTCAGAGGCAAAGCAAAGCAGATCAAAAACAAATCTGTTTACTTATTTCTAGATTTCTAAGATTTCGTTGATCAAAGCAAATGTGTGTGCAGTCAAAACGTTCTGATGAAAGTTTCTGAAATATAATATGATGAAATGTTGATGCTTAACCCTGGAATTTTAATAAATATGGAATAAACTAAAGACTTGAAACTTGAAATAACAAGTATTATTTTGATATAGTTCAATTCAAGATAATCACCAAAGACACTATGTGAGTTGTATTGATGACTAGTATAAGAAAAGACCATAAACATACTCGGTGTATATGATTTAGTGCCATCTACAGTTCAAACATGACTGAGGACTCACTCTAACGAAGGCCTCATTCCCTTTGATGTCATTTTGCCATTGTATGAGTCATAACAATTTAGCATAATTGTCTAATTCATTTCTATGCTGCGTGCGCGACAGGCCAATCTGCTGCTGTGTTCAATCTGTAGTCATTCAATGGTCGTTTGAGAGTTAAATGTCTTTTTGAACAGACAAAGGACACGTTGATTGAATATATCGACACTGCCATCGAAACACAATGGCTTCCCTCGTCTGTCTCTACCGAAGCGTCGCTTTCACAGCCTCATTTGGGCGCTCAGAGCTCTGCGGCTTATTCCGGTGCTCCAGGTGAATGAGCTTCCTCTGCCAAAGCACAGTCCGAGACAATCCTGGTTACACATGGAACACATTTCCAAAGGCGGAGTGATAGTGGATTATAAATGTGGCTTCAGTGAGGTCCAGGACACCAGGTCACGAGGTGCATGTCAACATGAATGAGGAAAGTATCCAGGATAAGTGTTGGTTTGAGCCAGGCTTTTGTCCCTGTAACCACCTTGTATGGATCTCATGACGCTGCTCCTCCTCCCGATGATGATGATGATGATGTCAGGAAATGACATCGCATGTACGATTGTAACTGACACACACATTCAAATGAAATTCAAAGTGGAGGTTAACGTCGCACAGTGGCCGTGACAAATGTGTTACTGGTATTTACATGGCGTCTTGATGTTAAACTACAGCCATTGTTCTCGAACAGAATACTAGAAACACAAGATTACCATAATTGGTTCTTTTACCTATTATCTGTAATATCTATATTAAAGGTGCCGTGTGTGAGATTTGTTGTCATGTACTGGTGAAGTTGCCTGTTGTATCCACCACCTCACCCTCACCCTTCTGATCATGCAGGAGAACCTGTGGTCGACTTCAGCTGTCTTTAGAACTCTATAGATGTTTAGTACGTCCACTCGTTACCACTGTAAAAAAACATGGCAGCCCCAGGGCTCTCGTCCGAGAATGGAATAAGGATGCTGCGCCATCGCACCACAGTCTTACCGACCCACCCTGTAATCTTGTCCTACATGTTGCCTATGATAAGTTGCCTATGATGTGTCCTGAGGCGCCGTGGACTTTGGTACAGCCGTCCTACTCCAAATTTCTGGGCAGAGCCCTGCGGCCCCCATGGAGAGGACCCACTCCTCATGTAAACATAGAATGGATAATACTAATGATACAATGAATAAATAAAATAAGCATACTATCTTCATTGGGCTCATGCATGGGCGATGGAGAAAAACAAAACGTCTAAGTCAGGCATGCCCAAAGTCCGGCCCCAGGGCCAAATCAGCAGCATCCTGTCATAAAATCAATAATATGTGCCCCCCCAGGACAGTTTCCCACAGTAAACAGTTAATTGATTGTTATTTGAACCTTTAACTATCCTGCTAATGCAATTAACAACAGATTCCCATTTGCAATATTGACCTAGCTGCAGACAGCAAAGTGATATAGTTACATAGTTAAATGTTAATTCACAATGGTAATGGTTTTTAGGAATGTCAGGCCGAATGGTCGGCCCCCCATACGTTTTCATCGGACCAAATCTGGCCCTCTTTGCAAAAAGTTTGGACACCCCTGCTCTAAGTGATGCAAGTTCATGAAGATGTCCGCATGTCATTCTGAAATGACATTTAAAAAAATATGATGATGCACTACCATGTTATTTCTGTGGAGTGGTTGTCGTCGGACTCGGGCTGCAGTGCCTCCTCTGTCGTTGGGCCCGGTGTTTAAACGGAGGCAAAGTGCACGAGGAGTAAATCCTAACATCCCCGCTGAGTATTAATAGCTCACTGAAGCCATTTAAAAAAGTCTGTATTGTACTGCTCTGCAGCACCACACGTCAGACAATGCCTTGCTCTCCTGGGACGTGAGCGGCTGATAAACAGTGTCACGGCCGTGTCGGATGTAGCCATGAAACTGTACAGGTGTGTGGATGATGGGATCAGAGCGAGAGCTGCAGTATGTGGGGACTGAGCGAGGGACAGTGTGTACCAGAGGACCAGAGGAGGGAGAGACACCAAGTGACATAACAGGCAGAGAGAGAGAGAGAGAGAGAGAGAGAGGGAGGGAGGGAGAGAGTGAAAGAGTGTGCGTGTGTGTGTGTGTGTATAAATCTATATATGTTTATATATATATATATATGTATAAATCTCTCTCTATATTTTATATATGTATGTATATAAACTTAGGAACATTTATAATTTGTGCGACTGAAGAAATTAAGAAATGAACACATGTTCCCCCTCTCCCCCCCTCTCCCCTGCCCCGTGCTGTGTAACCCAAATACCTTATTTTGCTTTTCCTCTCCCCCCTCATTAATTTCCTCTCTAGCCCCGTTTACTCGGCCTCGTCAGACAGATGTTCTCCCAGTGCCCCATTTTCCACATTGGTCCTTGTCCTCCTTCTTCCTCCCTGTGCCCCCTCGAGTTCCAATCCCTAGACTCTCATGTGTTGGCTGCATGTTGGAGGGAGGAGGAGGAGGAGGAGGAGGAGGAGGAGGAGGAGGAGGATGATGCCAGAGAGGCTATTTCTGACCCTGCTTCTGGCTCCTCAGGTCCCCTGCTCCACTTTCACATACAGCACTGCAGCTCCACATGTATGTGCTGGGAGCCACTGAGGACGACGCTTGGAGACACTCTGATTTATGAATCTCCTGTTTTGTCATTTTTGGTGGCACTGAATGTCAGAGCCACAACGTTCTGTCGAGTCTGTCCTGTAATTTAGCGAATGGGGAGTTACTCACAGAGGACTGGTGGATGTAGTTTGCTTAAACCTGTTAATTATGTCTGGACGGCAGAGCAAAAAAAACTCAGAAGACGTAAATAACTACATCTGATGTCTGTTAAGACGTGGTTGGCGGTTGGTCCCAGTTGACTTGGTTTAATGAAAGATGTTGTTAGATACTTCATCGCCGATGCCTGACTCCTCCTACTTCCTGGTTCATCCATAACTGGGGAAAGAGGCGGAGCCCAGGTAGAGCTGGGTGTGGGCCCATGGTGCTGTCACAGCATCCACAGAACATACCGGGTCAACCCAAGAGGCCACCCAGAGGCCACCCAGAGGCCACCCAAGAGGCCACGCCCCTTAATTACGCAACATTTTGAATAGCAATAAACGAGTTCAGAGAAAAATCAAAATATGTGACCAAAATGTTTCATTCACCTTTTTTAAGTGGATTATTTTAACATGGGAGTCTATGGAAAATGACTCGCTCTTGGAGTCAGCCCCAGGTGGCCACCCTGTGAACTGCAAGTGTTTCCACCCCCGTTATTCAAATCCTTTATACTCTACTTTTAACGTGAGATGTCAAAAGTGAGGACATCTTCCACCTCCTCCGCCAAGTGGAACACCTCCCCAGACGGGACTGTGGCCCTTTAATCTGCTAAATGTGAGTCTGCTGTTAAACGTGTCACTTCTCTCCCTCCTCTCCTCAGACTGCCTTTTCAAGCTGTGTCCCATGAACAGATACTCGGCTCAGAAACAGTTCTGGAAGGCGGCAAAACCCGGAGGCAACAGCACCACTGACACAGTCCTCCTCACCAAACTGCATGTAAGACCACAGCAGCTGTCGGCACTGATATTAGCATACTCTATATACTGTTAGTTATCAGATTAAGATTATTCATCTGGATTTTTTTGAATAGGTTTGTTAACACTAATAAGGAGTATGACTCTCTCTGTATTTTTGCATAGAAATAGATATACTAGATATTCAACTAAAGATAAGCCAGACAAAATTCAACCACTAATGGCCAATATGGATCTACTGATATTGTTTTTGTGGATAGATGCTACCAGTTTATAGAAGTTGATATTTGTTAAAGTTTGCATGTTTTTATTTGAATTGTTGCAAACCTGAATACTATTCAAGTATTTCTTCAAAACTACAACTTTCAGGATCCAATCTCAAAAAATCGAAAAGTCAATAGATACATTTTTCTCCTTGAGGATTTACAAAGTATTTTTGGCTGTCTAAAGTTTTCTCATGTGAACAAAAATGTAATCCTCTGTTTAGAAATATGCGTATTAATGACTAGTAGGCAATATTATTTGTCAGCAACATAATAATAACGATAAGTGAAAATGCAATGAAAATTAAATTATTGCCGAAATTTAAGGCGGAATTTGTAGTCTCGGCAATACATTGAGTCTCTTTTAACTTTATTGGAGATTTTCAAAATAAAACACCAATGCAGTTAATTAGCAGATATGTTTTTCTCTGTTTTTAAATATACAAATAAATAATACAGATATAAATACTGCACACATGTACATACAGGAGATGGACATGTATGACAGACTGTTTGACCTCTGTGTCCTGTCCTGCGTTAGCACGCTGCAGACCTGGAGAAGAAGCAGAACGAGTCTGAGAACCGCAAACTGCTGGGATCAGTCATCCAGTATGGAAATGTCATACAGGTGTGTGCTGATAATCTGCCTATTTTACAAACTTAATATCCCCCTCCCTTCACTTTGCATCCATCAGCTTTAAATAACTGCTGCAGGACAAAGACCCGGTGTGAACTCACGTCTTTATTATTTTATTACCTAGGAAATGAGGTCATCTGAAGCCTCCCTGCAGTGCGACATGCATTCTAGTGTTAAAGGTGCAGTGTGTACGATTTTGGCCATTCAAGTGCAAAACTGACATTTTCATGAGTTTCTAATCACCTACATGTTGCATTTTTTTGTCATTACCCTTGAATGAGCCAATGGATGTGTATGTACATGGGGAGCGGGTCCTCTCTACGGGGGCTGCCACGTTTTTACTGTAGTCACGTAATAAACATAATTTGAGCTTCATCGAAAACTGAGGGTTACCATAGCTCCTTCTGCAGAAGGGTGAGGGTGACGTGATGGATCCAGCGTACAACTTCACCTCTAAATGTCACCGAATGTTACACACCGCACCTTTAAAGGTTCATGTTGTACAGCAGGAGAGTTTGGCCAGTGTTACTGCGAATGAAGTAGATATCTATCTAGGTTTAAACTGTCACCCGTTGTCCCTACACAGCGTGATTACACGCCCATTGGCCATTTGTTATCATTATCTAAAGAGGTGAAGCTGCAGCCCGAGGTCATGAGAAACATTTTGGGATAATGTCAAACATTCAAGTATTTTAGATGAGATGTAAAAACGTCAAATGCATATTTTCAGTCAAGTGCCGCTCTGCGACATATTGTCCCTTCCGTTCTCGTTAACTCTCGCCTCTGTCCATTGATTAACTTTCTCTCATCTTTTTCTTGACAGCTGCTTCACTTGAAAAGCAACAAGTACCTGACGGTGAACAAGCGCCTCCCCGCTCTGCTGGAGAAAAATGCCATGAGAGTGACGCTGGACTCGGCCGGGAACGAGGGGTCCTGGTTCTACATCCAGCCCTTCTACAAGCTGCGGTCCCTGGGAGACAGTGTGGGTAGAGCCAGCCGGGTGTGGGAGTCCACTTGAATTATGCTCAGGAGGAGACATTAAAGATGTATTTTTAGACGGGGGGGGTTATATGGAGCTGGCATGCGGCTTAGTATTAAATGGAGATTTCAAAATAAAAGTCATGGAATACAGAAGTTTGCTCAGAACAGTGCTAAGATGCAGGTTTTCAGATGGAAGGTGGATTTGACTGCTGAACGAGGAAAGAGAGGATATATTAATATATATTATGAAATCACATGGTTCCTTTGCAGGGTATTTACTTATCTATTTATTTCATATATCTTACAGCAGGGATCATCAACTACATGCCTACGTGCCAGATGCTCTCGTAAAATAAAATAAGATGAATATTGGATCCTAAATTATATACTATTATTTGATATATTCCTCCCAAATATGTTACTTTTTTTTGCCTCTGAGTGGCGTATTAGCTGTAGTGCAGCAAGCCACTAGGGGGCGACTCTAATGATATTTTTGGTCATTTCTGAATATTTTAAGACAAAAATGCCACATATCAACTCATTTAATAATTGTGTACATATTTTATTATTTTTTCAGTATTTTTTGGAGAGATATCGTGGTATCTGTCGAAGCTTTATATGTTCACCATCATTTCTGGTTCTTCATCATCACCTCGATCATAGCCAATCATGCTGCAGTGTGTGGGAGTGGCTTATGGGAGCTGTATTACCTGTGCTGAGGGGCCAATTAGGTTCCACCCCCGCATATCATCAAAGGGAAATCTGTCATGAGCGTTTGATCCATCTGAAACATTCAAGAACAAGCAGCAGCAGCAGCTGTACGATCAAAGGCCAGACCCTTTATAGAGCCTGGTGTCTGGGTCTAAGTCAACAGCAGGAGTGGAGGGTCACAGTTACAGTGTCCCCCTAATTACACAGAGAACTGTTAATAGGCATCAACACCACACACTTTGACGTGGAATAAGTGGAATAACAGCTGCTAAAATAGGAGAATAACAATCTTGCCTATGTGCCCATGTCTTGTAAAATATATCTTAACACCCTTTAAACCCTTTGGTGAGAACAGACACAGATGTAATGTAGATTTTCCAACCATTTGTATTGATTAATTCTGCTGAGGATAGGTTGCACACAGCCTCAGTTAAACACAGGATTGAAGTCTGGTCCACTTCTGTCTGACAGAATGTGTTGCACGACTCCTCCTAGTGTTCATCCAAAGACTAGCACTTACACGCCTACGTGCCGGTGATTAATTTGGACCCAGTAGCTCCTTAGGCATCCACTGGAAAAACAAATCTGAATATAAAAGTTGATTGTGTGCTTTTTGTATACGTATAGCTCATATTATGTTTATATGTTTTGCTACTTTAGGTGGTGATTGGAGATAAAGTGGTTCTGAACCCAGTGAATGCAGGACAGCCTCTACATGCCAGCAGCCACCAGCTGGTGGACAACCCAGGATGTAACGAGGTAGATGAATACATGCTGACTTTACAATTAAATGACAGCAAAAAAAAAAAAAAAAGATGCATCTTTTCGTTGATTATGCCTCTAAGCTACGGAATGACTAACATGCTAATGATGTTTGCGTCTTTATTTCTTACATATATTTATTGTCGTTCAACATTTAGCAATGTACAATTTGCCATTTATTCTATAACCTAACACCTACTGAATGCTGAAAATAAGATGTTGTTTTCAATGTCTGAATGATCATCATCATATGTTTGTAATGTTTACCTTTCAATCTTTAGGTTAACTCTGTAAATTGCAACACGAGCTGGAAAGTAGTTCTGTTCATGAAATGGAGCGACAACAAGGAAACAATACTCAAAGGGGTAGGTACCGTCTCTGTATTCAGAAGTTATAAGAGGCATGTATTAACAAACGAGAATGAATAATGTGTGTGTGTGTGTGTGTGTGTGTGTGTGTGTGTGTGTGCGTGTGGGTGTACTTGCAGGGTGATGTGGTCCGGTTGTTCCACGCCGAGCAGGAAAAGTTCCTCACATGTGATGATCACAGGAAGAACCAGTATGTGTTTCTCAGGACCACGGGGCGACAGTCGGCCACCTCTGCCACCAGCAGCAAAGCACTCTGGGAAATAGAGGTAGGCACTATATCATCAATTGAATTAAACGATTGAAACAACCAGTTTACAACATGTCGTCCCCCATCGCCAGGTGGTCCACCATGACCCGTGCAGGGGGGGCGCAGGTTACTGGAACAGCCTGTTTCGGTTCAAACACTTGGCCACAGGCTGTTATCTGGCTGCTGAGATGGGTGAGGTGAGTGTCAACACCTCAACATGTGTTACATCATGTATTGTCCTTCTCCTGTTTATCTGATATAACAACTTAAATCTTAGTTCATATTGACTAAACTCTTGGTGATATGATACAGAGTTACATTCAGTCATTAAGGAGAGTTATTATTCCATAACCTGGTACATGAAACGCATGACAGCACATGACAGCATTAGTTGCTCATCACTGGTTTGGAATAGCAGTAGTGAAATGTTCCTACAGAATTATAAACAATACATGATGAGGTATGAAAAAATTCAACCATAAATTCATGATTGAAGAGAGTGACAATAAGTGTAAATGTAAATACGGGTTATAGCACATGACCGTTGAGCTTAGGAAGTCACCGCGTTCGTGTGCGCCGCCATGTTGAATGTTTATGACTTGGTGTACGTTGGCTATATTGAGTCAGTTTCAATTTCATTTCTTTATTTTTATTAAATACACAACTGTACTTGTACTTTTTTGTACTAACACAAAGGGAAACTTTTAAAGGTATTGTAGTTTATAGGTCATCATGCTATGATTTTACTGGTCCGGCCCCCTTGAGATCAAATTTGGCCTCATGTGGCCCCTGAACTAAAATAAGTTGACACCCCTGGTATAGGACCATATGTAAAGTATGTGTGTGTGTGTGTGTGTGTGTGTGTGTGTGTTCTAGGTGAACCAAGACTTTGAGGAAGAGAACGCAGAGCCACGCTCCTCGGTGAGTCGGTCTCTCCTCCTCCTGCCTCAGTGCCTCGCAGCCTCAGCCGTTTAACATTAGTTTTGAACTAATGTCTCTCTCATGTGTTCATGTGTTGTGTTGTGGTGTGTCCTTTGCTTCCTGGTGCAGGTGGTGGACTTTACACCCTTTAATTTCCAGGTACTGTCACATCGTCTCAATCTGACTGCAGCTGTGTGTCATTGCCGTGCCTCCACACTCTGTGTTGCTTTGCTGTGCAGTTTTGCCATCTCCGCGCCCTCGCCTCTGCACATGCATGCATTACCGCGAGTCACCACTAGGTGGCAGTGCCGCGACAACCTATACCGAGCTGCCGCGTGCACCAGCAGTCATCACACAGGCCCAGTGGCGTGTGTGATGACTGAAGCTGATCTGTCTAATCTGAGTCAGGTGGAAGAGCTGATAAGTGAAATAAGCTCCACCCCCCCCACCGGCCTCGGCGTGGAGTAAACCCCGGCAGTGGTTTTCCGTTCATTCATGTGCTTCACTGTTTGATGCCAATGCTGGAAGCCAGCGCCTCACTTTGTGTTTTCTCGCTGCAGCTGGACGCCGATAATGAAGCGCTGCGAGGTCGACTGCGGGCGCCGCAGGAGAAGATCATGTACACGCTGGTGCCGGTTCCAGACGGCATGGACATCTCGTCCATCTTTGAGCTGGACCCTACCACACTGAGAGGGGGGGACTCCATGGTGCCCAGGTATTAGATCTGTACACACAACCATACGTCCCGTTCTTTTTTCAGAACACACAAGAAATAGTTCCCATTCTCGCAATGCACATTTGAGCTCATCTGCGACCCTTTCACGTCAACACTATCATCGGCACCATCCAAAAATGGACAAAGTGGGGGAGCACAGATAGAGCTGAGGGTGGGCCCAAGGTGCTGTCCCAGCATCCGTCCATCCAGCTCTAACAATGTACACTTTTACATGTCGATAAATTATACATACGCAAGTTAGAAAAAAACATTCATGTAGTTTGTACCTGGCTTTATTAAACAACATTTAACTCACCTCTAAAGTTGACCATTTTAACATGGGAGTCTATGGGGATTGACTCGCGGCAGCCTCTAGTGGCCACCCTGTGAACTGCACTTCCCTATAGGCCTCATTCATTGGCCGGTTGCTGTGTGATTGGCACGAGACGATGAAGAATGAAGTAGCGAGAGCCGCTGAAAACGTAGTTAGATGATATGTTTTTTTTCTCCGACCAGTTGGCGCTGGAATAGTCAGGACCCATGTCGTCAATGACTGAGACTGGAAGACAGTGGTGATCAATTGTCAAGATAATGACAGAGACTCAAATGGAGACCTGGTTCATTGGAACAAACAAGAGAAAAATGAGTAAACCTGATCAGCATCATGTGGTGTGACCAGAGACCACAGTGACGTCAGACAGAAGCAGCAGGCCACGTTTGACTCATGAGCAGAGTGGCCGGGGAATTTGGAAAACCAGTAGCTAAGGGATTTTTCAAAGTGACGACAGTGCGTCGGTATTTGCAACCTGCGACAACTGTTGTGTAGCAGAGGAACGGCCTTGTATTATTTATCAATGCTCACAATGCACCAGCTGTCGGATTATTTTAAGGCTTTGAAAATGAAAGGTGCAGTGTTTTAAGATTTTGGTCATTTTTGTCTCTGACAAATGAATGAATTCATCAGTACCTACATGTTTAAAATTGTCTCCGTTACCCATAAATGATCCCATTAATGTATGTAAAGCGTCTTTGAGTACTTATGTACGTATGTAACGTATGTATGTATTATTATTGTTATTATTTACATGGGGGGCAGGTCCTCTCTACAGGGGGCTGCCATGTAACTGGCCCCGAGTGGATGTACTAAACATCCTGATCATCATGATGAACTGAGGGCTACTTTCGGTTCCCCTCCATGCTCAGAAGGGTGAGGGTGAGGTGATGGATACAACATGCAACTTCACCTCTACATGTCACCAAGTCTTACACACTGCACCTTTGATCTGGCTCAGGAATTCCCCTTTGCAGATGTTTGACATGCAGCAGCGTAAACATGAAGACAGAGGGCATCAAAGGGCCAGTTTTACCACCGGGCGATAGGATAGGGTACGTGATACGTGGACCCTGATAACAGTGATATCATTACACAGTGATTGCGAGACAATGAGATGCGTACGTGTTCAGACACCAAATGAGACTATCGAAGCACAGCAAAGTACAAAGTGTTATCTCGAGACCTTTTCAAACACATGGCTACTTGTCAATGTCTCCATGTGCCGATGTCCAAAAAACTAAAGTCCAGACTAATGAGCTCAATTTAAATATTTGGAAACAGCTTATCAGTAATTGGATCTCTTGAGTCAGACGGAACAAAGTACCTATACTGCAATGCACGGGATGTATTGCAGTATAGGTATTTTTCCCCGTCTCTAATAGATTGTAAGGTTGCATGCATGAGACACACACACACACACACACACACACACACACACACACGCACGTACACACTGTATTCTTCCTCTTCACCTCTCCAACTCACCAATTTCACAGCACAGGTCCTAGTGTCCTGGCATAGTAACTGCAGTTCGATAAAGAAAAATCATAATATTTAAATATTATATTTACAAAACCATCCCCAGAGTCAGATAGGACCGGTGGTGGGCCCCTGCTGGCCCGCGTAAGTATGACACCCCTGGCCAACATTCTGAGCTCCTGGTTAAAGGTGCCGTGTGTTAGATTTGGTGACATCTAGTGGTTAAGTTGCATGTAGCGCCCATCACCTCACCCCCACTCTTCTGAGCATGGGTCATGGAAATAAAATAAAACATTTAAATCATCATAAATTCAGGAAAATGTCAGTATGTAATTGTTTTATGATATGACAAAAATGACCCAAATCTTTCACACTGCACCTTTTAAGGGTCGGGACTAGAGTTATAGACTGGTTAGGGAGGGCCCCAGGATTCAGGTGAGTGATGTGGTTTGTCCAAAATGAATGGACGTCAATGCAAATGGATACAAAAAAGATGGATGCCTATAGCTGAATGCAGGTTAGAAGGATTGTCTCGTCTTTCCACTTTGTAAATGAACCCACACCTTCCGCGTCAAACCCATTAGAGGTTGCAAAGCAAGAGAAACGTCACGTAACAGGAAACCGAGCTGTCGGAGGATATGGAAATAAAAATCCTTGATGCACGTCTGAGCTGAAACCACAAACCAGATGTTGTGAAAACAAATCGCATCATTTGACATTTGCATGCTTTCTCAGGAAATCTGCTGTTTACCCCCTGACCTGCTTTAAAATGACTCATACCCCAGTCTAGATAAAAAAAATAAAAAAAATTCCACGGCTCTGCCAGACAAAAGATTTGTGTTGGGCCGGACCTGACACATACTTTTATGCATCTATAATAATCCCGATGTTTGTTCCTCTGTGCTCAGCGGGAAGGTGCAGTCCCAAAACAATGATGCTGTCATTGTCCCCTGTCACCACACGTGACAAGACAACACACACCTCGATTGTGTGGCATAGTCAGGTGCATGTCTGCTGTGCCGCTGGCTCCGCCCACTCTTTACCTGAAATAACCCCCGCTCAGACTTTAGCCGTGGCCACTAATTAATGCCTGGGAGAATCCATGCGCAACGGTAAGCCTGTTAGCTTTAAAGGGCTGTTACGCAGCGGCTGCCAAGAATATGCCAACTGATGTCTGTGCCGAAGGTGTGAGAAGTGACACACACACACACACACACACACACGCACACACACACACACACACACACACACACACTCACACACACACACACGCACACATGTGGAGCAGGTGAGGTGTTTTGAGAATGAAGGACGTGCAGTTGTACGGCTTAGATTTTACTATGAGTGTAGGTGTAGAGCTGGAGAGGCAGGTCACTAATCAGGTCACTGTCATCACACTCTCTGCTTAGACTTAACTGTCTCTTACTGACGCAGGCAGCTGGTTTAAAGGTGCAGTGAGTATGATTTGGGTCATTTTTGTCACTTCTATTGGGAGGAAAAAATATTACAAAACGTTTGCATAGTGACATTTTCACTATCACCCTAATGTATTATTATTATTATGCTGGTACCTTTAAATGAGCCCATTGATGTATATTTACATGCGGAGTGGGTCCCCTCTATGGTAGCTGCCATATTTTTACAGTAGCCCAGAGTGGATGTACTAAACCTCTTTTGAGCTTTAATCACAATGGAAGACTACCATTGGGTGCTCCAATGGGAAGGATGAGGTGATGGATTCAACATGCAACTTCACCACTAGATATCACCAGATCTTACACATTCACAAGTACAATGATCCTCATGATTTTGCATCATAATATCCAGTTTCTGCTGAAGCGGCGACAAAGCCGTGTCACCAATTTATGATTGTTTTATCATGATTTATATGGTCTTATCAACCATTGGACTGTGTTTATCTAGTTTATCGCCTTCATGTCTGTCATTCAGCCAATCATGTGAGTCAGCACGTTTTAGCCCTCTAATCACTATGGTATGATCGCCCCTGGAGTACAGATGCAAAACGGTACGTGCATTCAAACATACACACCAGTGAGAGTAGTTATACCGATATTTATTTGTTTAAGTATATGGTAAATATTAGTATTGAATGATGCCAATAACATATATGCATTTACAGTAAAAATGTAAAACTTGTCTGTTAATATTAATAATTGTTAATTAAAAAGTGACATCAACACAGGGAAAGTCACAGAACAGTTTGTTTAATAAGCATGTAATCGTTAAAGGTTCAGTTTGTAGGGTTATTGACTTCTAGCAGGGAAATTGCAAGTTGCAGCTGAATGCAGGAAAACATGTCCGCCTCCACAAGGTAAATATAAAGGGCTCATCAAGAAATCTGTTTTCACAATCAGTTGAATATACACTTGTAAAAATATCAATGTAATTTTTGTATATTAGATTTATGCCAAGAGAAATTTTAATTCCTCACTGGACCTTTAAGATGAATCCATTATTTAG
>JAFBJT010106433.1:33034-60783 GCA_016785325.1 Chascanopsetta lugubris
CACATACACACACACACACACTCTGTCCTCTGTGAATTGCAGGAGCTCGTACGTGAGACTCAGACACTTGTGCACCAACACGTGGGTCCACAGCACCAACAATCCCATCGACAAGGAGGAGGAGAAACCTGTGATGTTGCGGGTGAGTGGTTCAGGACCTGACCCAGATAACTGGAACAGCTGAGGTTCAGGGAAACTAATCACAATGAGTTTTCTCTCAGATTGGAACCTCAGCAGTAAAAGAAGACAAAGAAGCCTTCGCCATTGTTCCTGTGCCACCGGCCGAAGTGCGAGATTTAGACTTTGCCAACGATGCCAGTAAAGTGTTGGCGTCAATTGCTGGGAAACTGGAGAAGGGAACCATAACACAAAATGAGAGGAGGTATAAATGGACAATCATCCTTTATAGATCTGAAATAGATATATTGAGTGTTTTGACAAATTTGACCGTGCACATTCCAGGTTTGTGACGAAGCTGCTGGAAGACCTGGTTTTCTTCGTGGTGGACATTCCCAACAGTGGGCAGGATGTTCTGGAGATCATGGTCAACAAACCCAACCGAGAGAGACAGAAACTCATGAGAGAGCAGAATATCCTCAAACAGGTTGGGGATGTAAACACCAGAGAGAGTTTCCACAATCCAGCTTCAACTACTACAGTTTTTAAAATGCTTCTGTTTCCTTTGCAGATTTTCAAACTCCTCCAGGCTCCGTTCACAGACAGCGGAGATGGTCCCATGCTACGACTGGAGGAGCTGGGCGACCAGCGGCACGCCCCCTTCAGACATATCTGCAGGCTTTGCTATAGAGTGTTACGACATTCTCAGCAAGATTACAGGAAAAACCAGGTAGAGACTCACTCAAAAGTCTGCCCCATATAATAATATATAAAGTATGAATGTTTGTGTGACTAGGTGAACGTTAACTGTACTGTTTAGTACTTTAAGGGGTCTTGATTTTGCCCTGATAAAACCCTTTATATAAAGACACACCATAATTATTATGTTTTCCCACTTTTGTTGTTACCAATATGATTTTATTTAAATGACGAAATATGAAAAATGTTTCTCGCAGTATAATTTAAATGCTAAGAAAAAAAGAGGTCTGGCTACACGAGTCAGCAAAATCAGAACCTCTTTCTGGATTCAATCAACTCCACCTGTCACACCTTTTATTTTGAAAAAAATCAAAAGGCTTTCAGCACATTCTACTTCCTACTTAACAGGAGAACAAAGGTGAAGTCCCTGAATTGGGACATTATTTTAATATTTTTTGATAACAAAGCTCGGAGTCAGATTTCGTTTTTGTCATTGTATGTAACACAATGAAATGTAATCACAAAGTAAAAGCAAATCTTATGAAAGTGATATAAAAGTAATAGATAAAAATAATAAATACACTCAGAGCACGCAGATAAGCAATATAGCATAAATAAAATAACTTTAGGTGAAATCGCACATTGGGTAATTACACTAGTAGAATAGAGCATACGATATTTATATCAGAAGTATTTTCACCCATTTATGTGAGTTTATCTAAGTTACTCTCTCCTGTTGTTTTCAGGAATATATAGCCAAACAGTTCCGCTTCATGCAGAAGCAGATTGGATACGACGTGTTGGCCGAGGACACGATAACAGCTCTGCTCCACAACAACAGGAAGCTGCTGGAGAAACACATCACCGCTGCAGAGATAGATACGTTCGTCACCTTGGTGAGGAAGAACCAGGAGCCCAGGTGAGCGCTCACAGGAAGCCACTGCTCCGCACTGACACTGACCATTCACACCATTCACCAATTCGTCTCATTTGGTCTGCACCCAGGTTTCTGGACTACCTGTCTGACCTCTGCGTGTCCATGAACAAGTCCATCCCCGTCACCCAGGAGCTGATCTGCAACGCAGTGCTGGACCCCTCCAACGCCGACATCCTCATCGAGACCAAGTCAGCTCCTCTGCTTTCTCTCCCGCATCACAGATTAGGAAACTGATATGCTGGATGAACACCTGTGCTCTCCTCCTGACAGATTGGTCCTGTCAAGGTTTGAGATCGAGTTGACCACAAACGGGGAGAGCCCGGTGGAGGCGGAGGATGAGGAGGAGGTGTGGCTCTTTTGGAAAGACAACTCCAAGGAGATCAGGAGCAAGAGCATCAGGGAGTTGGCCCAAGATGCAAAGGAAGGACAGAAGGAGGATCTGGAGGTGGTCAGCTACTACAGGTGGGATATCTCACTCACTCATTACAACCATTGCCACTTCAAGCTGTAGTCATCATTATAGCGTGTTCTATCGTCGCACTATTAAAAGGTTGGTGTCCTACCAAAATAGGAAGGTAGTTAGGAAGGAAAGAAGGGAGGTAGGTGTGCTGGTAGGAAGGAGGGTAGGTATATAAGTAGGAAGGTAGGAAAATAAATGGTTGGTTACAAAAGTAGGAAGGTAAAAGTGAAGGTAGGTAGGTAGGTAGTGCTGAGGGAAGGAATGTAGGTGGCAGGAGGGGAGGAAAGTAGGTTGTTAGGAAGGACAGAGGGAACGGAAGTAGATAGGTACTAAGGTACTAGGTAGGAAGGAAGGAAGGAACATAGGTAGGTAGGACAGTAAATGGTAGGTTAAAAAGTTGATAGGTATGGAGGTCGGTAGGTCGCTTAGGAAGGAATGTAGGTTGTTAGGAAGGTAACAGGAAGGTAGGTAGGAAGGAAAGAAGGAAGGTAGATATGTGCGTAGTAAGGTACAAAGGAAGGAAGGTAGGTGATTGGAAGGAAGGAAGGAAGGAAGGAAGGCAGATAGGTAGCAAGGTAAATGGTAGGTAAAAAGTAGGTCGGTACAAAGGAAGGTAGCTACTTACTTAGGAAGGAATGTAGGTTGTTAGGAGGGAAGGAGGGAAGGGAACCATCAAGGCACAGCTCACACAGCGTTTGCTCCCAGGTGTCAGCTGAACCTCTTCGCCCGCATGTGTCTGGACCGTCAGTACCTGGCCATCAACAAGATCTCGGGTCAGCTGGACGTGGACCTGATCCTGCGCTGCATGTCCGACGAGGATCTGCCCTTCGACCTGCGGGCGTCGTTCTGCCGCCTCATGCTGCACATGCACGTGGACCGCGACCCCCAGGAGCAGGTCACGCCCGTCAAATACGCCCGCCTCTGGTCCGAGATCCCCTCCCAGATCTCCATCGATGAGTGAGTCGGGGGCGAATGATCGACTGACTTCCATTCTGGATGAATCAGTGCGGTTGATCTTACGTGTTCGCCCCTTTAATTCTCCAGCTACGACAACGACGGGACCACCCGAGACGAGATCAAAGAGCGGTTCTGCCTCACCATGGATTTCGTGGAGAACTACCTGAGAGATGTGGTGTCGCAGAATGTCCCCTTCTCTGATAAGGAGAAAAACAAGCTCACCTTCGAGGTACCGCCCCCTAGTGGATGTCATGAGTAGACGGCGAAAGTGGCCACATTAGCTTTTAAATCACCGGCTCATGTATATCTTTGTGTCCAGGTGGTGAATCTGGCGAGGAACCTGATATACTTTGGTTTCTACAACTTCAGCGACCTGCTTCGCCTCACCAAGATCTTACTGAACATTTTGGACTGTGTCCACGTCAGCACCATTTACCCCATCAACAAGATGGAGAAGGGGGAGGAGAACAAATGTAAATATCCGTTACCTTCATCTACAGCCTCAACTTTTACGCCGTAAAGCTTCATTACATCTAGATATTCTGATATCTGTATGTGTTTGCGTATGAAATTCCAATATTCCTTGACAGGGGGCGCTCAATCACCTAATCTTAGATATTTACACTCTCTCTGTTTGAACCGACATCACCATGGCAATCAGGATCTGATATGTCAATGAGTGGGATACAAGGAGCAGCTGACCAATCACAAGACACTCAGGGACTTGACCAATCAGAGCAGTGGGGGCTTAGGGGAGGGTATTAACAGGAGCTGGAGCAGTGGACAGAATGAGGAAACTATAAAGGGGCACAAATTAGAGTAAAATATGTCTTCTATTATTTTAATATTTAATATTTTTGGTTGAATCAAATCCGATTAGTTTACCCGCACATGACATGTGTCTGTGCCATAGCCGGCAGCAATGTGATGAAGTCCATCCATGGCGTCGGGGAGCTGATGACCCAGGTGGTGCTGAGGGGCGGCGGATTGTTGCCCACCACCCCGACTCATCAGCCGGAGGGAGACGTGGTCAAAACCCAGACTGAGCCCGAGAGAGAGGACATCATGGTCATGGACACGAAGCTCAAGGTCATCGAGATCCTGCAGGTGAAGCATAGAGACTGAAGCCAAAGTCTCTCAGGTTGTTTACCTGTGCTCATCTTTTCGGTTTGTATCTATTTAGTTTATTTTGAACGTCCGACTGGACTACAGGATCTCCTGCCTGCTCTGTATTTTCAAACGTGAGTTTGACGAGAACAACCCACAGGGAGACAACGGTGCCAGTCAGAACGGAACCAACAACGTCTCGGGTCCGATGCCTGGTATGAAACCTAATGGTTTATTGATAAGTACTTCACACGTGTTGTTTCCATAGACTGTGTATAAAGATGGACCTAGTGTCCGGCGACGTCACCCATAGGTTTCTGCAGAGTGCTCATGAGGCTTGCGTGTTCACTAACTCCTCCTACTTCCTGGTTCATCCAAAAATGGGCAAAGAGGCGGAGCGCAGGGTGAGCTGGGGTGGGCCCGTGGTCCACATCCACAGATCATTCCGGGTCGGCCCAGGTGTCACTCAAGGGGCCACGTCCCTTGATTTTGCACAGTTTCAAACCTTGATAGGTTAGAATGGTAGGGAAACACTGGAGTGTATGAGGATTGACTCATTTTTGGGGTCTTCTCCTTTGAACTTCAAGTTTGTACACTTCTGTATTCGACTCAGTGGTCAGCCCTGGATGTTGCCACTTGGGTATTTCTCAATTTCTCACCAGTCATCTGGATTTATTAGAGTATTTTACCTTTGTTGCAGGAAATCTGGACTTTGAAAATATTGAGGAACAGGCCGAGGGAATCTTTGGAGGAAGGTAATTCACATCACAGCTCTCACATCTTTTTATAGTAAAGTAAGATAATATTCACGTACTGTAATACCTGGTTTCATTTATCTTCCCAGTGAGGAGAACACACCACTAGACCTGGATGACCACGGGGGTCGGACCTTCCTCAGGGTCCTGCTGCACCTGACCATGCACGACTACCCCCCCCTGGTCTCTGGAGCTCTACACCTGCTCTTCAGACACTTCAGCCAGAGACAGGAAGTCCTCATGGCCTTCAAACAAGTACGACACACCCCTCTGTTATTCTCTCTAATATCTTACCATGCTCACAGCTTTGCATTAAAGGTGCAGTCTGTGAGATTGTAGTGTTATTATTTCTATTTCTGTTCACATTACGTAATTAAAGTGAGTTTTTTTGTTTTGTTTGTGTATAAGCACCCAAATGGACAGATTGTTGTTTTCATGACTCTAGAATGGCGCCTTTATATTTACATTTGGAGGAGGTCCTCTGTACAGAGTCCAGTGGCCTAAAGTGGCCAAACTAACATCCTTTAGAGCTTTGATGATACTGGAAGACAACCTAGGTTCCGTCTCACTTATTTTTGGAAGGAATGATGAGATGCAATATGCAACGTCACCACTAAATGTCACTAAATCTTACATAATGTACCTTTACGCCTGAAAAAAGAAGGATTTGGTCTGTGGTCTCAGCTAGATTCTTTGAACAATTTGAGTCTTTCTATGTCACCAAATCAGTTTGGGCACATATGTCCAACATATTTTGGATAAACCACGTAGGTTGAGTGCAAAATTGTCCTGCTATATAGATATTTTTTTTAAATGTCTGTTTCTCTTGTTCTTCACAGGTGCAGCTGCTGGTGACGAGTCAGGACGTGGACAACTACAAGCAGATCAAGTCGGACCTGGACCAGCTGAGGTCGATCGTGGAGAAGTCTGAGCTGTGGGTCTACAAGAGGCAGGGAGAGGACGGAATGGACGGAGACGGACCGTCAGAATCTGACAACAAGAAGAAGGTGAAATAGTATCTTTTGAATTTTTACAAGATAAGATCACATTAGAGGATATTAGATCTTCATTAGTACATGTGTTGCAGGGAGACTCTCAGTGTTCGGACCAAAGCAAGACGGAAAACACCAGCAGCTACAACTACAGGGTCGTGAGAGAGGTGGGATAATGTCTCTGCTAATCTATTATCGTGGGCGTGAGCTGTTACGTGCGTATTTAAAAACGTTCTGCCTGTTCCTCTGCAGATCCTGCTGCGCCTCAGTAAGCTGTGTGTGCAGGAGGGCAGCTCGGGGAAGAAGAGCAAGAAACAGCAGCAGCGGCTGCTCAGGAACATGGGGGCTCACAGCGTGGTGCTGGAGCTCCTGCAGATCCCCTACGAGAAGGTTAGAGCCGTGTGTGTGCACATGTGTGCGTTCGCATGGCTTGTCTTCAGCATGAAATCAGACGTGTGTTGTCTGTATCAGGGCGAGGACGTCAGGATGCAGGAGATCATGAAAACAGCTCACGAGTTTCTGCAGAACTTCTGTGCCGGGAACCAGCAGAACCAGGCTCTTCTGCATAAACACATCAACCTGTTTCTAAACCCCGGGGTGAGTTCTCTGACTCTCTGTCCTTTTGAATGCTTGAATAAATTATGTATGATTGACAACATTGGCTGGAGGATATTTCTCAAGGTCAAAGGTCAAGGTCATGGTGACCTCAATAATCTATTCCGCCACCGTAGAACCTTTGTAAGGAACAGTAATAGTAATAATTGATGTTATTGTTATTGTAATGATCATTATTACCATCAGATTTGGTTGGTTAAAGGTCAGAGGTCAAGGTCATAGATGGTCCTGCAAATGGGACATGTCACTTCCTATACCTGGACTTAACTGGATTTTTTTTAATTTAAGGTCACAGTCACTGTGACCTCACAAAACCCCCAAGATCTCACAGGTCAGAGGTCACAGACCGTCCTTCTTGTCGTCTTCTCCTCTATCTCTGTCAGATCTTGGAGGCGGTGACGATGCAGCACATCTTCATGAACAACTTCCAGCTGTGCAGCGAGATCAACGAGCGCGTGGTCCAGCACTTTGTCCACTGCACCGAGAGTCACGGCCGCCACGTCCAGTATCTGAAGTTCCTGCAGACCATCGTGAAGGCTGAGAACAAGTTCATCAAGAAGTGTCAGGACATCGTCATGGCTGAGGTCTGTCCTCATGGTCCATACTCGTGCAACACACACAGCTGAGTCTCCTTTACCGCTGACCAGGTGTCTTCTTCTTCTTCTCCAGCTGGTGAACTCGGGCGAGGACGTCCTGGTCTTCTACAACGACCGCGCCTCCTTCCAGACCCTCATCCAGATGATGCGCTCGGAGCGAGACCGCATGGACGAGAACAGCCCGCTCATGTACCACATCCACCTGGTGGAGCTGCTGGCCGTCTGCACCGAGGGCAAGAACGTGTACACGGAGATCAAGTGCAACTCGCTGCTGCCCCTGGATGATATTGTGAGGGTGGTCACACATGAGGACTGCATCCCTGAGGTATGCATCATGACTTTTGTTTGTTATTTTGAATTTGTAGAACTTTGAACTTTATTCAAGATATATATATATATATATATATATAAAACAATTGAAGAATGAGAAATTAAATAATTAAATTGGATAGAAAATAAACAAAAAAATATGAAACATTATACACACAAAAAATATAAAATTGCACACACATTTTTGCACATTTGTTTCCCATGTAAAATATATCTAATTTAGGAAATATTTAATTCATTTAAAATTAAATTTGTTCCTCCTTGTTTTCCTTCCTTGTTCCTCTATGGTTATAAAACTACTTCACCAGGCATTCACTGCAAAATACACAATGAATGGATATGTGTGGAATATAGATATGGAATGTATAGATATGCAATATAGAAAAAAAAATAGATGTTTTCTGCCACTGTCTATGGAGGAGCAATCGCACCCTGACATAAAAAATATGCCTCACTGATTATAATTGTTTATATTCTGACAGGTTAAAATCGCCTACATCAACTTCCTCAACCACTGCTATGTGGACACGGAAGTGGAGATGAAGGAGATCTACACCTCCAACCACATGTGGAAGCTGTTTGAGAATTTCCTGGTGGACATCTGCAGGGTGAGCCTGCATCACGGTCACGTGGGCGGCTCGTGTCGACCCAGCGTGCTGCCCCCCCGCCCGCCCCCCCCCCACCTGTCGCCCCCCACGCGCAGGAAGTGTGATCCAGTGGCCGTGCTTGTAATATCTCCATTCTGTCGCCGCCTCTCAGGTCTGCAACAACACCAGTGACAGGAAGCATGCGGACACCGTGCTGGAGCGTTATGTAACCGAGACGGTCATGAGCATCGTCACATGTTTCTTCAGCTCTCCTTTCTCCGACCAGAGCACGAGCCTGCAGGTAACGGGCGCATCACACACGCGTCTGTGCGGAGCCCATCAATCACATCATTTATTTACAGTAGACCTTCTCCCCTCTGCTTAGATGGCTCGCCACATGTATGTAAGTAAAGGTGACTCTCCTCTCACCCCGCCCCTCCTCCCTCCTCCCTCCTCCGCCACATTTGTTTCCCAACCTCTGGCTGTGTTGTTCATCAACACTCTGGATGTGAAGGGGAAGTGTGGCTTCACTTGTGTTGGGGGGGGGGGGATGTGTGTGTGGGGGGGGGGGGGTGAGTCAGAACACCGACTCCCTTGTTCCCAGATCTGTTGCACAACACGTTGCTGGGTTGTGGTGCGGATGATGTTTTGGTCAATCTCTTCCTCCTCGACCTTGGCGTTGCCCCGTCCCAGCGCCCACATCACACTCCCCGCCCTTTAAAGGTGCAGTGTGTACGATTTTTGTGACTTCGAGAGGTGAAGTTACATGTTGTATCCATCACCTCACCTTCATCCTTCTAAGCATGCAGGAGAAGCTATGGTCGACTTCAGTTGTCATTAAAGCTCATTAGATGTTGAGTACGCCCGCTTTTACTATTGTAAAAAAACATGGCAGCCCCCGTAGAGAAGACCCACTCCTCATGTAAACATACATTATTGGGCTCATTCAAGGGTAATAGAGAAAATGTAATGCATTTAGCTGATTGTAAATGTATGAAAATATCAGTATGCTATTGTTTTGTAATATTTGTATGAACAAAAATGACCAAACTCTTCCACACTGCACCTTTAATCGATCATAAATCACAATCATGAATCGACCACCACTCCCCTTCGCCATAGATTGTCAGATCCCTTGTACAGACACTGTGGTTTCTGTGATTGGTTCCCACTTGAAACGTGTTTTTCTGTAAGCGCTGTGTGCCTGCGTGCATTTCACTGATTCACGATGACATCACCGCCCCCCTCTCTCTCACAACAGGCCTCCATTCTGGGAAAGATAACTGAGGTACTTATTGTGTTCTAGGGCTGGCTGATAGATTGCCTTTTTTTGTCACGATGGTAGAAGTCGGCTCTCCACTGTCAAACACGGGTTGTTGTTGTTGTTGTTGTTCTTGTTGTTGCTGTTGTTGTGGGGGTTATTGTAAACAGCAGTAGACCCCCTGCACTGTAGGTGACATAATAAGCACAATTGTGGTGGAACATGGTGAGGGAACACAATAGTCTTTTGTTAACCTCTCTGCCACTTTGCTTCCACATATTGTCTTTTAAAAAGTTGTTGTTGTTTTCTTTGCCTCGCAGACCCGTCAGCCCGTGTTTGTACAGTTGCTCCAGGGAGTCTTCAGGGTTTACCACTGTAACTGGCTGAACCCAGTGCAGAAGGCCTCAGTGGAGGCGTGCATCAAAGTTCTCTCAGACGTGGGTAAGACTCCAGGCTGACACCACACACCGAGCTCTGCAGGAGACACTATGAAGGTCACATGTGTCAAACTCGAGGCCCGTGGGCCAAATGTGGCCCGTGAGCTTCAAGGCATGTGATTGTCTAAAACTCAAAGTCTAAAGCGTACATTGCCCCTGAACTGTAGTTAATTACACATGCCAATTTTGTGTGTTTACAGTGTGTTTACATTTTCACATGTATGTAAATGCATTTACAATATTAGTAACTTGAATAAATGACAATCAAGTATGAAGACCGTTATTTTACAATCGAAACCGGCCACAATGCTGACGTGGCCCTGGGTGAAAATGAGTTTGACACCCCTGCTCTATATGTTCGTACTCCTGCCCAGCCAAAAGCAGAGCCATCGCCATCCCAGTGGACCTCGACAGTCAGGTGAACAACCTGTTCGTCAAGTCCAACAACGTGGTCCAGAAGAGCATCCTCAACTGGAGGCTGTCGGCCAAGAACACGTCCAGGCGGGACTCCGGCCTCACCACCTCCAAAGACTACAGGAACATCATAGAGAGGCTGCAGGTCAGTCGCAACTTTTTTCCATAGTGACCGATTTCACAGTGATGATGTCATCGATCCCTGATATGGGGAAATAATACACAACATGAAAGGTAAACACCTCCCGTACATTCTCCTCAAAGCCATATTTGGTAAATTCCTGGTAACCAGAACACCAAGGGAGGCTCCGCCCTCCTTCAGGTAAGCCCGCCCCCAAAATAATTCTCATGCATGCATTTCATTTTAATTGAAAAACAAACATCGCAGACAGGGCTGCTTTCTCATTTTCTTTCTTTTTTTTTTTACATAAACAAACACATTGGTTTTTGAAAATGACATGAAAATAACTGTACTTCACACCTACTTATTGTCTGCTCAAAAGGCTCAGTTGTGTTTTTATAAGAAGAAGAAGAAGAAGTTGAGTCTCAGTGTATATGAATGGAAATCAGATGCTGAACAAAAATAATAGTACAAAAATAATATAATAATAACAATAATAAAATACTAATAATAATTCTACAGGGAATTATTCCAAGAAATGCCACATGATAAGGTGCAAAAATAAATATTTGGCTCAAATTCAAATGCAATCAAAAGATAGATCAGAGCTTATCGTGTACACATGTGTGGGATTCCCCCCCCCCCTCTTAGTTACATCACTGACATGTCTAATTTGGTAAGTGTAGCACAGACACAGTTCTCTAGAAACTGTTCCTAACTACATCCTGGAAAACATCATACTGTCAAGTGGGTGTTGCAATGTGGTCGACTCCCTCTTCTCTTGTAAAAACATGACTCAGGTTTCTGTGGAAGGGTCAACGATCATCCGATTGAGATGCCTGAACCATTTAAAACAGTATCATCAAAGCAATATCACAGCTCAGGATCTGCTGAGTCATTGTAATGTAAAAATACATATAATGTCATACTTTTCTGAGGAAATCTCTTTGAAATCGTACTTCAACATGCATTTGGACCCAAAGTTAAACTGAGTTGATTTTTCATGAGTGAGGGTCAAAGGTCAAAGGTCACACAGTGACCTCATGTCCTTTTGAACTCCATATTTTTGGAATACAGAGTTTAATTAAAGCAGTCTACATTACTGTGAATGATAACAAAACAAAATTTGAACATTTAGTTCCATATAACTGAACAGCCAGGGAGACTATACCCAACCTATTTCTTCACAGCTGGCACAGTGATCAAAGATGATCCAATGAGAGTTTAGCGGTCAAAGGTCACTGACCTCGTCACATTGAGGTGATGAAAGGTGAAAGGTTGAGTCCAATGTTCTGCCTGTAGAGGATTTCCTTGCAGTTCAATAACACAACGTTTAAGTAATCAATGGTCATTGTCAAAATCAAAGTGGATGTGCAGACTTCATTTCCTCTTCTAATGTCAATGTCGTGTCCATGTCCATCAATGGTCCACTCTGCAGGACATTGTGTCAGCGCTGGAGGACCGTCTGAGGCCGCTGGTCCAGGCTGAGCTCTCGGTGCTCGTGGACGTCCTCCATCGTCCGGAGCTCCTGTTCCCTGAGAACACGGAAGCCCGCAAGAAATGTGAGAGTGGAGGATTCATATCAAAGTGAGTCTGAGAGTCCATGCTCCATGTGCCCGGTCGGCCCAGGTGTCACTCAAGAGGCCATGCCCCCTAATTATGCGCAGTTTCACACCTCAGCTGAATGAAAATACGCAGGTTCGAGAAAAAAGACCTCCCGTACAGTTGTCATGACCAAAACTTTAGTTTGTGCCGGACTTTAAACGCCTTTTATCACCACTAAAGGTTGACATGAGAGTCTGTGGGGGATCGATTCACTCATAGAGTCTGCCTCAAGTGGCCGCGCGGTGAACTGCAGGCTCTTTCACTTTCATACTGGATTCACTCATCAGTCCTGAAGGCTCTTGGAAGTCTTGGTTCACCTGGAAAAGACACACTCACGCACGTACACACACACACACACATTTCACATGTCTCGACTTGAAATGTCAAGAGAGAAGGCAACAGATTTGAATGTTTTTTTCCCGTCGGCTTGTTTTTTCCATAGTTGCCAAACTGATTAGAGGCAGATCACAACTTGTGTCTACTGCTGAATCATTTGAGCACAGAGTGAACATGAAACTATTCATACTGCAGATAAAAGCCAGATGTGATCGTTTGTTTGTGGCTTTGAAAAGAAAGAAGAAAAGAAGAACTTTAGACTCAACGTCAATCCTTCATCCTCCAAACACTACTGGGGCTTTCTGTGATGGGAATAAACCCACATAAATGATGTGGTGTGGTTTTGGTAGTGTAACATACAAAGCCCCGTCGCTCAGTGACGGCCCCTCTCCTCCTCACCAGACTGATCAAACACACCAAGCAGCTGCTGGAGGAGAACGAGGAGCGACTCTGCATCAAAGTGCTGCAGACGCTCAGGGAGATGATGACCAAGGACCGAGGCTACGGGGTGAAGGTACGACGCTCACACGTGTTTGTCACTTCCCCTCATCCACCTGTGAGTTTAAAAACTCAGCATCTCTCTGGTCCCTCTGGTCCACTCACTCACAAACACACCAGGAGACATTGGATCAAAAAGCAATGAGAGAGAGAGGAAGAGGCTGAGCCCTATTTGATTTCACCTGGGGCCATAAAAGCAAAGAACACAAATAATACACACGATATAAAGTTGTTTTTTTTAATGATCGTGTTTTATATTTCATCGTCCAGCAGGGCCAGTTTGAGACCTGCCTTTCTAATTTTGAACTAGTTTTTGGATGAAACCCCCTCATTGATTTCTACTATACTTACAATGAGTAACACTAATGTTATTAACAACATGCATGCTGCAGTAACTCAATGATTAATAATCAAAGTGCCTGACGAATGGATACATGAGAAACGCGTGTCATAGAATGAGACTAAATGAGTGTTTGTTATTATAGACATACAAGCGTTTGCAGTGTTAGGGTTATTCCATTTTATAATCGATATATTTCGATGCATTTACATGGTACTGAACTGTGGCCTAATAGATTTGATATTGGAATGCAGGTGTCCCTGTAAATCTAGTCCATTCAGACAGAACCTAAAGTGATTTGTATTTTCTATTCTAATTGTCTCATGTTGATTGAGTGAATCACACAATGATTGGAGCTGCTGTGTATTACCTTATATGGAAATTCTGAAGAAGTCATTTGTGTTTTATGTTTTTTCATCTATCTCGTCACATCTCTGCAAATGTTGCAACACACTGGGTTTCAACTCTGCATATGAAAGGTGAAATTGGGAGTTAGCTGAGGGAGGACACGCATCCATTATTGTTCCATTGTGTTTGCCAAAGAGCACAAAGGCAGACCGGTGCAATCTAGACGGGCGTTTACTAATGTGCTCTGAGCTTCATCGTGTCTCTCACTGTCTCACTCTTTTCACTCTGATGTGCTTCACATGTGCACACGAGCCTCAACCCACTAACCCGACTGCCTCGACTAACTCTGTGCCCCCTCTATACCTCTTCTTCTTCTTCTTCTTCTTCTTCTTCTTCTTCTCCTTCTCCTTCTTCTTCTCCTTCTTCTTCTCTTGCAGCTGATTGCCTTTGATGATGAGATGGATGTGGCTGAGGTCGATCATTTTTAACTTAACCGTCGTGACTCATTGCCACTAACGGCGTAGATGTGCTTCTTGTGCTGCCGCTGTAGACTCTGTGTAGCATCACACTCCTCTCACCGTGTCAGCAGCTCCGTCCAGCCCCCCCCCCCACACACACACTCCCCACCCCTCGTCCTCCTCTGTCATCGGCCTGCTCTTTAGCTCCATCTTAGACTGTAGCATAGAGCTGGCATGTCACGCAGTGTGCTTCTCTGTTGTGCCTTGAAATAGTATATTACATAGTGTAAGGTAGAATTTAGTTAGAACACACACACATACACACACACACACACACACACACACACACATACACACATACACACAACTAAGTTTAAATGTGATGTTGTTGCTTTGTCAACTTAAAGTGTGAAACAGACCTGAGGTACATTCACCTGAGTCGGAGTTTTCATGCTACTGAGATGACTCATCAGAATCTGTGTGGGACTTTTGACGCCTGGAATCACTGAGTACTGTATATCCATCCATCCATCCATCCATCCATCCATCCAATCATTTACCCAACCATACATCCATCCTTTCATTAATCCGTCTGTCCATCCATCTATCCATCCTTCATCTAACCATCCATCCATCTGTCCACCCATCCATACATCAACCCATTCATCTCTGCATCCATCCATCTATCCATCCATCCTTCATCCAGCCATCCATCCATCCAACCGCCCATTCATCCGTAGAATATTGCTGTTACAGCTTTTTACAGTGGCCAAGGAAAAAACCATGAACTGAAACAAAGACACAGAGGGCGGACATTGTCAATACTGGTGTTAAAATTAACGTACAATTTGAAAATGGCGTATAATGGATAATCATATGAATACGAATTGTAGTCGGAGTGGGTGTGAAGGGTTAAGGTACAAGCCGTGGGGGGTTTGCTGTCATAGATCCAAACTTTGCAACTATGAGGTCGACATCAATTATGTATTTATTTACGGTCCCCAAGTACTTTGATTTCATGTTGAATAATAACTCACTTCAGGCTCCATGAAGTATGACGAAGAAATAATCGCCAGCTTTAGCTCTGTTTACAGCTGTTACCAAATCAACACGTCAACACAACATCATAAAGTCTTATTATGGCTGTGATGAGGTCGATGTTCACAGTTGCAATGTATTACATCATAGAGCCGTTCCTATTTTTCTGACCTCTCCTCTGTCACACCACACACGCCATGTTGAGGATGGGTGAGTGACAGAGCATGTACTTCCTCTGACATCACAGCAGCAGGTGTGTGTGTGTGTGTGTGTGTGCGTGCCTGCGTGTGTGCGTGTGTATATTTAGCAGTGGGGATGTTCCCGAGTGTGACATGTCATGAATGTGTGTGTGTTGGTGTGTTGCAATGGTACGTGTGTGTTCATGACCTGTGGCCTTAAAGGAAGTGAATGAAACTCGTTTTTCATTTCTATTTGTGAGGGTGAGGAGACGTATCTGGGTTGTGTTACGACAACGGTGCTGTGACTGACACCAACTTCAACTTGTCTCTTCTCTGTTTGTTTGACCAATTCAAATATTATATTATTGATCCCTCCGGAGACACTGGGTCCTCGGGTCATTTCCCATTTACAGTATTAGTCTCTTACTTGAGCACAGTTTGTGATTCGCCCATTTATCTCCCATCACTCGCAGAATGTTTGTGTTTTGGAATCAAAGCTTTGGAATTTCTCAGCGGAGAAATTAACTAGACATATTGAATTCATGGTTGTGTAAGCTTTGTTTTTTCACGTTATCTTTGAATGTTATTTTCTTTATTTATTTTATTCAATTTTCTTTTTCTTTTCTTTTAATGTAATTGTATTCTATCATTATTATTACTATTGTTTTTATTATTATTATTATTATTATTATTATTATTTTTATTATTATTGTTATTATTAGATAGAAAATCAGACCTGTGTGACATCATCAGAAAAAAGAGGCTATGACTCATCATCCATGAATTTGAAGTATTTTAATCATTTAGTTTGGCAAAGTATATTTTGACTTTGACAACTTACAGCCCGGCTTTGAATGGAGTGGCTTGACTGTGAGACTGGCAGGTGATTGACAGGTCCCTGGATCAGAAGTGTGGTGGCTGCAGCAGTAAATGTAGTAAGTGATGCCAGTGTGTGGAATGGAGAGATGATTGTACAGGTTCTTAACAGACGTACACATGTGCTATCTGAAGGATGCGCTCCTTTGTCCCTCTGCACATGCTGCATGTCACTCATTCATGCAGCGGTACGCCATGAATCTGACCCAAAAGTGTGTGCGCATGCATGAATGTGTGTGCACGTGTGTGTGTGTGTGTGTGTGTGTGTGTGTGTGTGTGTGCTCAGATGGAAGATAGTATCACCAGAACCTCGACTTTCCCTCAGCAGCAGCAGCAGAAGCAGTAAGATAAACTTCCATCATAGCTGCTATTACATAACCCCCTCCAGCTCCTGCTGCTGCTGCTGCTCTTTGACCCCCCCCCCCCCCCCCCCCCCCCCCCCCCCGTCACTTTCGGCACTCTCTGACGGAACCCCCTCCCCGCCCACGGTCCAGTCGTCCTCCAACTTGTTGCGTGCCAGCTCCCCTGGACGCCACGTGAAAAAAAAAAAAGGGGGGAAACTATCTCACTCTCTGTGCCGCAAATAGAAAACGTGAGGCACCGAGAGGGAGGGAGGGAGGGAGGGTGGGAGAGAGAGAGAGAGAGAGAGACATGTCCAGCCTGCCACCCTCATTGTTGGCGCCTGATTATATCATTTTATCCACCGCGTGTGTGTTTGTGTTTCCTTCACGTGCGCGCCTTTGTTTGCCGGAGCGCCCGTGAGGTTACCAGGGGTCAGATGGAGATGAAGCCGCTCGCCCCGGTGATGTAATAGGGTTTGCAGAGGACGGGGCCGAGTGCGTAACCCATAGATGGAGTGTTATATAAGGGGTGTGTGTGTGTGTGTGTGTGCGTGCGCGTGTGTGGTCTGTGGATGTGTGTGATGCAGCCCTGATCGTGCCTTTACCTCCTTTTCCTCCTTCACGCACTATTCTCTCCTTTTTCACCAGACTCCGCCCCCTCTTTGTTTATCCCCCTGGTAGCCGCCCCGCGGGTAAAGTCAGGATACAATCCCTATAGAGCGCCCTCCCTCCGTCAACAGGGGGCGCTGCTGGCGTGCCGTCATCCTGCACGCCCCGGCTGCTGGCCCACTTTCTTCAACTTAACGCTGCACGACCCCTGGGCCCCTGCCAGCTCTCAGACGAGCGGTTACATAAGCGCCAAACAATTTTCTTTTTCTTGTCTTCGTCACAGTTTTTTCCCGTCGTTTCAAACTCTTCCCAGAAGTGTGACCCTCGCCGGTCGATTTGGGGAGAGGCCGCGGTGTTTGTTGGGGGACAAAGGAAAGTTAGATGTGTCCCTCTGGGCCACGTGTGTTTGTTTATTAATTCGTGATTGTTTGTGGAGCAGGAGGCCGCTTTTATTTTGTCAGTCGTGGGAAATGATCCTTTTTCCCTGCAGACTTCTTTTCTTTCATCAGGAGCTATCACTTCTTTTTTTAACTGGATGAGGTGAAGCAGAAGTCGCTGTTTGCGGGGGATATGGTTGAAAGCTCTAAGTTGTGTCACTCTAAACCAGACCCGGGCATCTCATGGCGAAGTACGAGCACTTAAAGCTAGATAAAATGAGTCTAAATATGCTTTTATGTTGAAATAATTCTGTTTCCTGTGTGTGCGATTCTGTCATGCTAGATGTTTACATGCAAGGATGGAGCCCAATCAAGCTCAGCTGCCTCCGTTAGCCTCCATCACAGTGTCCCCCCTCACCCTCGCTTTCGTAGCCTTCAAAATAAAAGTCCCACTTTGGGGAAAAACACCCGCGTTCGTTTCCAGTCCAATTTTCAGTATTTCTGAGCATAAGGAAGCTGTTTGTATGTATCAAATGGACTGGTATTTTCTACAAAACAAAACTCTTTAATTTTCAAATATTATTAATTTTTTAAATGTTTCTTAAGAATGTTAAATGATTCTACCTGACACATGATAATTATGAAATTATGTTGTTTTCACATCCATCTGAGTTTCTTGATAAGATGGTGTTTGGAGTACTTGTTACTGAAATACAGATAATATAGAAAAACATAGATAAATAGCCCCATAAGATGTTTTCAATAATTTCCCTTAATCATAACAGGTCCCTCTTCTTGATATAAGAAAGTTTGTTTGACCCCCGGTAACAATCTGTGTTTTTTTTTTTTTATGTGGCCCTGATCTAAACTAAGGAATAAAGACTCTCGTATAATCTCAATCCATCTACTAATGGCACATTTCATCCGACGTATGCACAGGTGGTGGACAATGATCCAATAGTCAGGCTGCTGCTTCTTTCCTGTGAAGCAGGTTAAGTTTGTCGGACAGTGGTTTGAACGATCTGCTGACCAGTGACAGAGTTGAAGCTGGATCACCGACACAGTAGAAATAGATGGTGACGGTTGCTCGGTGGAAACCAGCGCGTTGACGTAAACGGGAGGTTTGTTAAAGGGGAAATTCCACTTAGTCAGTTAAAAGCAGCGTGACTGGATCACAGGGGGGAGACGTTCACCCACATTACTGTTGGTGACACGTTTGTTGTTCGGTCACTCACCGGTGCCGCTCACTCTGCACTCACTCTTCACTTCTCCGTATGAGTACATACCGACTTTTGTTGTCAGTTAAATCAGTCATTTGGGTTCTCGAATGAGTGGAATGTGAAAAGCAATATTCTCTTTACTCAAATTTTGCCGTATTTTGTTTTATTCATATGGATCTTTTTATTTACCTTAAAAGTTATTTCATTGTATTTTATTTTATTCTATTCATTGATTCATATGTTGCCCCGAATTCGATGAATACTAAGGTATTTAATTTCTTGGATTTTATTTTTATATTCTATTTCATTGTATGTTATTGTATTTTTATTATAACATTAATTTACTAAATGCTACAGGTATATTCTTCAAATTTAAATGATGATGATGGTGCTGGGCAGTGGAAGGTGATGTTTATTGATTGGCAAATAGATTTATTCCCCCTTTTTTTTTGTACCATGAACCATCAAATACTTAGACATTTTAACTTGACACTTTTCCAGCTGCTAAAAATTAAATATTTGCTAAATCATAAAAAATTCATTCCCTTTCGAACGTGTGAATCAACGTTAATCGACGCCTCCGTCGATATACGCGCTGACATGATTTCACTGCGTCTTCCGACTCCTTGCCATAAATGCCGAGTCATGTTGGGGTTGGGCTGTTCTACGTGCTCTCGCAGGATGTAAAGAGGGAACCTCAGAACACACACCAGTGTAGACACACACACGGCCAAGTCTTTGATGTGAAGCGAAGACACGGAGTCTTTGTGTTGTTGTGGTGTTTGACTGCTGCTGTTGCCGCCGCCGCCGCCGCTGCTGCTGCTGCACCATCAAAGTCACGACATGTGTCGTTACAACATCATCGTGTCCTAAGTGCTGGGAGCTGTGCGCCGTCACAGAGCAATGTGTGTTTGTGCCGTGTCTGACTCCTGCTCTCAGTGGTCCCACATATTTATGTGTGATGTGCATGTGACTGGCAATCCATCTCACACATTTCATTGAATTTTAGTTTCTTTTAAAAAAATGCATGTTGCATATTTTACCTTGAATTTGATTTCTCGGATTCTGATTTGAATTCCATTTTTATTCGAATTTGATTTCAGCCTGAATTTAATGAACACTGTATTTATTTTGTTTTATTTCATTTGATTATATTTCATTATTTCATTTCATTCTATTTCATTTGTTGTTTATTGACTAGTATCGCCGACTCCATCTATACGCACATAACTTATATATGAATGTGTGTGTGTGTGTGTGTGTATATATATATGTGTGTGTGTGTGTATATATATATATATATATAGGTCAAAGTATATCGTTTCCTGTACATGGCATTTATGCATATATATATTCCAGTGCTGTCCATACGTCTGATACCTTCTTGACTTTAAAGCGCAGTATTAAGAGACATGACTTTAGAGGGTAGGTTGCTTCTCTGTGGAGGAGGCGGATGCTACATGACTAATTCTACATCCTCTAACTCTGACTAACACCAGCCTTTGTTTCCAATCAGCTGGCACCTCCGCCCGAGCCCGACGTTCCCACTGAGGTGTGTTTCAGATCCGCATTCCACCTGCTGCGCTATACAATCCTGTATACTGTATATAGGTCACTGCTGATCTGAGCTCATCTCCCATATAATGTTTAACAGCCATACATAGGAGTGGATAAGGGTTACGATGATATTGTATCTATGTATATATCATGTGTGTGTGTGTGTGTGTGTGTATTTTTCTTTTTCTTTTTTTTAATAACCTAAACTCATGGTGTGATGTTTTTTTGTATTATGTTTTTTCATTTTATTATTTTACCAAGACTTCTTATGGTGTGGTGTTTTTCCATGCCAGATTGTTGCTTAGTGTGTGTGTGTGTGTGTGTGTGTGTGTGTGTGTGTGTGTGTATCAGTAGCTCTCGGCTCCATTATGTAACCTGGACATGCAGAGCCTCTGTTTTTTTTCTTCCTCTTCATTCCCATGGCTTGTGTTTCTCTCCCTGCGGCGGCGGCCGCTCGTCATTCTCTTATGTAAATAATTTAAGCACTTTTGCCGCCGTGGCTGCAGAGTAATGAGGGAGTCGCCACATGGCGGTGAGCACGGTGTCAGGATAATACCTCTGTTGAGAGCCAGCAGGATATTATTATTATATAAGCCGGATACTTCAACTTAATTTTAAAGGTGCAGTGTGTAAGATTTCAATATATTTTTGTCGCTTCTATCTCTAGAACTTAAAACAAAATATGTATCGGCATTTCTACAAATGTATAATCACACCAATGTAATTTTTATGTAACCCTAAAATGAGCCCTTTTACGTATGTTTACACCAGGAGCGGGTCCACCCTGTGGGGGCCGCCATGTTTTTACAATAGCCAAGAGTGGACGCAGTAAACATCTTTTGAGCTTTAATGACAACTCAAGTCGACCATAGGTTCTCCTGCATGTTCAGAAGGGTGAGATTGAGGCGATGGATACAACATGCAACTTCACCAGTGGATGTCACCAAATCTTACACACTGCACCTTTAAGGGGTTAGCTTTTTTGGTTTGTTTCACAATGATTCTCAGTCCCTCCCCCACACCCAAACCCCAGCATGACTCATCAAAACGACCACATCCCTGTTAACTGCATGGTCTGATTTTGTACCTGATTTCCTTCATGCTCGTAAAGTTACTAATGTGCACTGTATTAACTCCTTCATTTTCTTTTCTGGACCCTTTAATTTGTTATTTCTTTTCTTTGTAATTGTTTTGCTTTCTGCTAACTCACATCACCCATAAGGAGCTTGATCCCAACCAGCCTCAGAAGCAACTGGAGGATCAGAAGAGGGTGAGTTTTTTTGAGGGTTTGCCGTCATCATGGTTTCAGGCGTCCATCTTGTTATTGGTAAGGTGACGCCGTTTCTCCGGCATGGTCCACTCACACAGGGACTACCTTTGCTTGGCTGCGTCTTTGTGACTTGTTTGGTCCAGTGGGAGAATGTGGGTCACGGTGCAGTGCTGAGTCACACCGACACAGTGGACGACAGCGGTGTGACCTCTGAGTTCAGAGGGCAACATAGGGAAAGTATCGTGTGGAGACTTTGAGGCTCTGAAAATGGTTTTCTACACTTCTTGTTTTTCTCATACATTTTCATCTGTGGTACAAAAGAACAAGAATATAACGGAAATGAGACTAGAACTGGAGATCAAAGGTACAAATTGGGTTTTTTTCATGACTTTTGCAGTTCTCCAGTTGCGTTTCTGTGTTTCAACTCTTCACCACAGGGGACTTTATATTTACTAACGCCCATGTTTGATTGGCAGGGCGAAGCTCTGCGCCAGATCCTGGTGAACCGTTACTATGGCAACGTCAAACCCGGTCAGAGGAGGGAAAGCATCACCACCTTCAGCAACGGGCCACACGCCTCTGGGACACAGGGGAAATCCCCCACAGGTGTGTGTGTGTGTGTGTGTGGTGTGTGGTGTTTGGTGCTCATAATAATAAGTATCAATAATGCATCTACCTATCTATCCCTCCATCCGAATACTCACCCCTCTAGGTGAATGAAAGTATTTACAGATGATATAAATGTTCCACTTGTGCTGGAAAAGTTTGTTTACTCACACAAACAGCATCATATAATGACACGGAGACTTTCCACTGTAAACACAACATCAACCCCCACATGGGTCAACATCCCCCACCTGGACCCGCCATGACGGCGTTCTCAGGCGTCCACACGTCCGCTCAGGCAACATTTAGAACCACCAAGTGGAGTAGCCGGTCGGTAACTGACATTTATCCACCGCAGCGAGTTGCGGTGCGAGTCTCATCAAAGCGCTGAGTCAACGTTCACCTCCCCATGTGTCGGAGGAGAGAGCGATGGAACTCACAGCCGTGGCCTTGTGCTGCTTTTAAACCCTCAGACCTTGGCCGGGCTCCTGAGCACACTGGCTCGCTCCTCGCCCTGTAACGTAGGCCGGGTGGTTGCCAGGCGACCGGGGAGCCGTGGCTTTGCGTCCAGAATGGGATGTGTTGTTGATTCTGTGGCTGGTCCACGCAGAGGCGGCTCTGGTGGGGGCCGTTAGTTCATCAGTGCCTCTGGCTCGGATGTAGCAGCGTGTACGGATCGGACGGAGATTACAGACAGATGGCTTGGGTTGTTGTTTAATGTTGCGGTTGAATAAATTAGGTGGAAGATTCCATTCCTCGAAAACATCCCATAGTCTGCACATGAGTCGGGAGGGTGGGTGGGGGTGCGGGGGGGTGCTGCTGACTTGAGCTATTTTGATTTAATTTGATTTAATTGTGTGTGTATATATATGTGTGTATGTATGTACTGTACTTTACATATACTGTATATGTATCATATATGTGTGTATCTGTTTATTTATATATATATATATATTTAATAATTATTATCTATTTTTTTATATTTTATTAGATGTATATATATTTTCTTTTTCTTTTTTTCTTTTTTCTTTCTTTATTCTATTCATTTGTGTTAGGGGATGTGTTACTGTGTCCAGGTTTTGTTGGTGTGTGTGTGTGTGTGTGTGTGTGTGCATGTTTTATACAAATAGCATGTCTGGTGGGTGTGTTTCTTTTGTCCAGTTTATATTTGTAGTTATTTTGATTCTTAGTGACTTATCTGCCTTATTCAGCTGAAGCATTTGATTGATCCCATTATTCAGTCATCACTAATAATTACATGACCACATGGCAACAATCCAACTGAATAAATGCAGACACTCTTTAATCAATCAGGAAATTATACATAAAATCATGTTGCACCTTCTGAATGAATCAACGTGAATGTGAACGACATATCTGTCAGTAGTTGTCAGCTCAGGGGTCGGAGGTCGAGGGGACCTGAGCCTGGCGGAGGTCCAGTGCCACCTGGACAAAGAGGGAGCGTCCGACCTGGTCATCGACCTAATCATGAACGCCACCAGCGACCGCATCTTCCAGGAGAGCATCCTGTTGGCCATCGCACTACTGGAGGGGGGAAACACAGTCATCCAGGTAGGTGAGACGGGGCGGGGGGTGGGGGTGGGGGTGGGGGGGGGCGCCATGAGCAGAATCCAACATGGAGGTGTGATCTGAGGGGAGGTGTCACACCGTCGAGTGGGGTTGAAGTGAGCGGGCGACAGATAGACGGGACAGCAGGAAGTCAGAGAGCAGAATCCAACATGGAGGTGTGATCTGAGGGGAGGTGTCACACCGTTGAGTGGGGTTGAAGTGAGCGGGCGACAGATAGACGGGACAGCAGGAAGTCAGAGGGGAAGGGAGAGACGTCGAAGCTGCGCAGCCAAACGCGTCGTCGCCTCCCCGTCACCATGGCGACGCTAACTCCCCGCAAACCTCACAGCAAGTGTTTTCGAGAAAAAGTCTCGCACGGTTGCATCTCCTCAAGGTGCTGTGTGTGTGTGTGCGTCTGCATACGCTGTGTGTGTGTGTGTGTGTGTTTATGTGTGGTCTTACTCATTCTGTCAAGACCGCAATCTGCTGAGTCAGCTTTAGGGGAACACAAAGTAAGTGATGTAAACCCGTAAATTATAAGATTAAGATCTTTTCAATGAGACAGAGTTTACAATAGGTTTTAAAATGTTTAGGTCAAATTGAAATGATTATTTATAAATTAGATTAAGGTTAGTTAGGTCAGACTAATGGTCGGTTCAGGTCGTGATAAACTAGATTAAGGGTAAATTAAGTTTAGTTTAAGTCTAGATTATAGTGAAGTTGATGTTAAAGTTAGAATCAGGTTAGATTAGGGTTGGATTAAAGGTTAGGGTTAGACCTGACTCTGGTTTAATGAACTGTACATTAGGATGGGATGACAGTTGAATTGAGGTTAGACTCAATTTAAAATCAGGTTGAAAATGCAGGAAATGAATGCAAGTTGCTGTATTGTCTTCTGAAGTCGTGGGGACATCACCGTGTGTGTGTGTGTGTGTGTGTGTGTGTGTGTGTGTGTGTGTGTGTGTGTGTGTGCGCTGCTTGAATCCACCATTACTGTATTCAGGTTTGTGCACTTGATGCCGTCTTGCATAAACTTGCCTGTTGCATAATAGCTTGGTATTTGCATAGTGTGGTTACCTGACGAGGCCCGACCTCCTGAAGTGCACACAAAGCCACTCACATGACTCCAGTTACATAACGCTGCCGCTGCTGCTGCTGCTGCTGCTGCTGCTGCTGCTGCTGCTGCTGCTGCTGCTGCCGCTGCTGCTGCTGCTGCTGCTGCTGCTGCTGCAGCTGCTGCTGCTGCAGCCTGGCTAAATGGCTGAATGACGCCCCGTGCCCTGGGCCTCCCAACATTCCAACCAGGCTCTTAACTGGGTCACGTACTGCAGCTGGAACCTGGAAAGAGGGCGATAAAAGGGGATGGACCCTGGAGGGGCCTCACCACCTTTCCACCCCCCTCCCCACCCCACACACACACACACACACACACACACACACACACACACACACACACACACATACACATATACAGAGCACCTGACCTGTTGAATTGACATATTTACATCTCCATGGAGGCCGCCATGTTTTTACAGCAGTAAAAGTGGACGTCAAACATCTTTTGAGTTTTAATGACAACTGAAGTCGACATAGGTTCTCCTGCGTCTTCGGGAGGGTGATGCCACTTCACCTCCAGGTGTCACCAAATCTCACACACTCTGCACCTTTAAAGTCCACATGGGGCTGTGTGGTTTTTCTCTGTTGTTTGTCTGAGTCATGGTTTTGAATTAGAATACGATACTCGGGGCAATTATTCTTATACACACTTGCCTCACTTACATTAAGTCTCCAGAGGATTTCGAGGAAGAGTGAAGCGGATAAGCGGCATAAACGAGGACGAGACGCGATCATGAAGAAGTTCCTTGTCTCCGAGAAGAATTCGGTGATTTTCTGTTCCTCCAGCTTGAGTGGGACGGGGCTCGGGGCGGGGGCAGTCGAGCTTTGTCGGAGGCTGGTGTCTGGTCTTGAGAGAATTTCCAGCATATCAGCAGATGCATCACATTTCCCTGTCTTACGTAACGACGGGCCGCCTGCCTGCCTCCCCTTCCAGGACAGAGGGCTTCTTGTTGTTGTTCGAAAACGAGAAGCAGAAAACATGCCCACTGGTTTCTGCCAGTTGTTTATTTTTGCACTAATCGAGGGGTCACAGCCCTGCTCACTGAATCTCTGAGAGAGAGGGAGAGAGGGAGAGAGAGGGGGAGAGAGGGGGAGAGAGGGAGGAAGGGAGAGGAAAAAGTTGTGAGTCAGAACACAGTGTTTTCCAGCCCTCAGCCTCTGTGATGCACAATGAACCCCCCCCCCCCCCCCCCCGCCCCCCCCCCCCGTGTTGCCACCCCGTGTTGCCCCCCCGTGTTGCCACCTGCGGCGAGAGATAATTGGAGACTTTGACGTCGTCTTGAACATCAGGTGAAAAACTTTCAAGACTGAGTTGAGCTTTCAAAACTGTTCTTATTCTCCCTCGTATTGAATCCGCATAGTTGAATTTGTCAATGTGCGTTAAAAACGCTTCTAATGACGCAACATGTTAACGTGTCTGTCCCACTCAAACTCGCTAACGGGCAATAACGGATCATGTGTCAATTAGAGCACCTTATCTTTAACCTTTTTAAAACCTCACCCTCACACCCTGACAGTCATGAGTGAATGAGGGCATGTGTGAGGTAATGATGGACTGGTGGAGCAGGTGTTTCAACAGAGGAAAATGTACAGGACATTTTGTCCTTGTTTGTTTATTCATTTATTTACTTTTTACTTTTTAATCTATTAGTTATTGTTTTTAGTGATTTTTTTATTATTCTGTTGATTATATGCATTATTTTATTCATTCATTTATTTTTAAATGTATCTATCCGTATATTTTTCCATCCATTTTTTTTCTAATTTCTTTTATTTATTTTTTTTGAAATTTAGTCTCAGGAAAGTGAACAGCATTCTCTCCCATACATCTGTGTAACATTAGTTATCGACCTACATACGTAACATATAACCTGAGCTGCCCACGGACGACATAACATGCTGAGTGACACGCATGGTCACATCCTGCTGCTTGTTGTGCGGTGAAACTTAAGAACACACACACACACGCACGCACACGCACATAGCAAGTATACTGTATCATTACTCGAAACTGCACTCATGCATCTGCACACGCCATCAGCAAACACACACACACACACACACACATACACACACACACGTACATACTAGAGGTTATACTTAGAAACTGGGAGGATTATTCCAAAAACAGCTCTACAAGCGAGAGCGTTTGCAAATGTGTTTGCAAGTGTGTGTGTGTGTGTGTGTGTGTGTGTGTGTGTGTGTGTGTGTGTGTTACATAAGAGAAGACGTGCACATGTGCTGCTCCTTCCAGTTCACCATCATTGTTGCGTCCGTGACCTCAGATCATCAACTGTCACAAGAGCGAACAGGTGCCGCCGCTCTTACTCAACCAGCTTTTTGTGGAACACCACAAACCCTCAGCTCCTTCCAAGCATAATTTAACCCCCCCGCCCCGCAACACACACACACACACACACACACACACACACACACACACACACACACACATTGCCCCATGCCCTCTTCCACTGCCACTCGTTTTAGAGTTCACTTTACATCTACCTCTTGGAAAGCTTTAAAAAGCCTCTGCAGAGCCGGTTTCCAGGCATCGATGTCATCAACACGCCACTTACTCCCGTGACCACAGAGCAGGTAGCCGGAGGGTTCTGATATCAAATCCCCCTTAGTCCTTTACAGGGATACTTTCTTTATTTCAGTCCCTGCAGCTTCAGCGTTCACATTGTTGGTTTATAGACTTCACTTGGTGCCCCTCTCATGCCGACCCCCTCCTCCTGCCACCCCCCCATAGCGTCACATCCCCTTGGTTACCAGTAAGGGTTGGGGATATAAGCCCATGTACCGCTGTGGCTCTGCAGCGATCGCAGACATTGTCACTCACCCAAGGTGTCAGGCTGGGAAGGCGGGAGACGGAGAACAAGTAACGAGTCGGCATAAACAGGCCTTACATAACAGGCCCGTGTTGATGCCAAGACCCTGGGTGGCAGCTGATGGAGGCGAGAGAGAGAGAGAGAGGGGGGGGGGGGGAGGGAGAGAGATGATGGAGAAGTGGAGAGGAAG